>CAMRHE010000320.1:600000-902500 GCA_947044405.1 Leptodactylus fallax
TATAGTGGCCAGGCTATAGTATAGCTCAGCTCCCAGACCAGGGCACACCTCCAACCAGCTGACCTGTGAGGAGGATCACTGTCGTCCCCCCTCAACATTTTACCAGATCTCATTTAAATTCTGTGACAAAAACAGTGCAAATCAAACATTATGCTTTAGGTAATTTGTTTGGCTTTCAACCTTTGCAATGCAAAATCTACAGGAAACCCCATCAGAAATGGTCCTGAAAGTCACCCTAATGTAGATGTAACTTTTTTTTTTTTGTTAATAGCATGGTGGCCCAGTGGTAAGCACTATTGCCTTGCAACACTGGAGTCTAGGTTTGAATCTGACCAAGGAAAACATCAGCATGGAGTTTGTAAGTTCTCCCTGTGTTTGAGTGGGTTTCCTCCGGGTACTCCAGTTTCCTCCCACAAATCAAAAACATACTCATAGGAATTTAAATTGCGAGCCCTATATGGGACAGTGACTGACAATGTCTGTAGAGCGCTGCGGAATATGTTGGCGCTATATAAGTAAGAAAAACAAATGAATAAACAGACAATTTTAATTTTAATTAAAGGGAATCTGTCAGGGCAATTTGGGACACTAAACCACCCACACGTTCATATGGACCTGGGGTTTAGTGTCCCAAATCACCCTGTTATAACGCAATCCATGGCCGCATTAAAAATAAAAAAGCTTTATACTCCCCCTGCCACTGTACTCCCCGCACCTGCGCAGTTCTTCAATGAAGCCAGAGGAGTACATCTCTGCTTCAGTGCACATGCCCCGCAAATACGCAGTGAAGCTGGGGTGTCCATTTTTGGCTTCACTGAAGAACAGCGCAGGGGCCAGGAGGCATGCCTCATGAAGTCGGACCGATCTCACCAAACAGCGTCATTCGGACCCTTATCTAGGTAAATATAAAGGTTTTTTTTATTTTTAATGCGCCTGCGGATAGCATTACAACAGGGCGATCTGGGAAACTAAACCTCAGGTCTATAAGGACCTGTGGGTGGTTTAGTGTCCCAGATTGACCTGAAAGATTCCCTTTAAATAAACCTTACAACTTGGAAAAAAATTTCACCCAGCTTTTTAAGAAAATTGTTTACTCTAATTATTCTCCTCCCGCATTCTGAGTATGTCAGGCCATTCTGGGAGTTATAGTTTCTTAATAACAACAGCATGAAAAGTGAAGACTATACACTTCAATTAAGTTTTACAATAGCATTAACTCTTAATTCTCTGGTTGAATAAATGGAACCAAATTAACAAGTGTTAAGTGGCTAAATCAATCTCTTCAATAAGTCAGGAGAGCTGCTCCCTAACACAGGACATATTAAAAATATTTATTTAATCTTTATTCATTTCTGATTAAAAAAACAGTAACACCTCAACTGGGATAAAAACTGTAAGTCAAGGGATGGATCGATAGGGCACAGCACTCTTGTCCCTCAATTTCTATTTCCCCGTGTTTAATGATCATACGTGCCCACATTGCCAGCGGTGTCTTTACACCGCCTATATTCAATATATGGCCAGGGAACCAACGATCCTGTTAATCTAGGATAATTTAGCATCCACACACTGCTATTAAAATCATCAAAACAGCAGAGATGCCGCACTTGAAAGGCCACTAGTATGCAGGTCCAGTATGTCTTGCCTGCAAATATAAGACTGCGTGGCTAATGTTTGCTCTTTCATTCAGAGTGGCTCACCCCTAGGGAGGACAGCCAGATTGCCGCCCCCGCAGTGGTATAGTGACACACCTTACGCGTTTCTAGTGTCAGTACCAACAGAGTACTGACATAGTCATCAGAGGCTTGTGTCTTCAGATATAGAGCAGAGGTAAGTATGTTATAGTATCATTTAGCAAAGTTTTATGCCTTTCCCAGCACACCTCCCCGCTCCCCCCTCGGCACTAGTATGTGTCACTCTTGAGGGACAAGAGTGCTGTGCCCTATCGATCCATCCCTTGACTTACAGTTTTTATCCCAGTTGAGGTGTTACTGTTTTTTTAATCAGAAATGAATAAAGATTAAATAAATATTTTTAATACATCCTGTGTCAGGAAGTAACTCTCCTGACTTATTGAAGTAATTCTCTGGTTGGGATGATTTAAATTAGTCTATATTAAAGATATGGATTCCTTCCGTTTTACAAGGTACTTCTGAATCCTCCAGAGAACTTTACCATGGGATTCATGTGAAATCCAGGCCTTATTTTTTCACAATAAATGAGGACATTTATGTTTCTTCTTTTTTGATCCTGCATGAAAATCTTCATGGCTGAGGTTACACATAGCAGAAAAGCTGCATTTTTTTTTGTGGTTGCAGATTTTGCTGCATGTTTTGGATTCAAAGCTAAAAGGAATGAGAAATGTAGATGAAGTGCTTATACTTCTCCATTCTGCTGAAGTTTAGAAATACTCTTACCTAATACTTTAATTTGGCAACAAAATCTGCAACACTAAACAGAACTTTTCTGCAGAGTGTGGCCTCGGCCTTATGGGGGATGTTTGGCCCACTGAGGATATTCTTATAGGATACCTAAGTATACTGTACATTTCTGACCTTTTTGGTATCCAAATGTGCAGATTCTTGTAATAAGATTCTTATACCCGGATAGATACCAAGGCACAGTGAATAAGGTAAAAGGTAAAGGTGATGAAACATTCAAATACAACAATGTGTATCTACAACATCAAAGACTTTACCTTATGTTACTTACAGTATGCATGCCCATGGCTCTGAATAATCTCACTCCTTTTCATGGCATAAATTATTTTTTCTTCAAATCATGTATTTTCCATGAATAATGGCCTCTTGTGGGGTCAGGGATCTTGTGTAGTGATCAGACACTTTAACATTTTCTATAGCATGTAACACCGACTGACTACTGGTACCTGCATATATACACAGCAAGAAGGAAAGGGGCCATGGGGAAAATACTCTATGGAGACTGATTTGTCTTTGCCTCATGTGTCTTCTGGGATCCAGTCTGAAAATTTAATTATTGACAATTAGCAATTTCTCCAAAATCTCAAAGGTCAATTATTTCAGATTATTTCCAGCTTTCTACAAGTAAACAAAAAGGTTGACCAAGATTGAAAGATCACTTCTGTTTTCTCTCTAAGACATTGCCCCATCTGTCCATACTTTCAGTGGAGAATTGCAGCATAACTTTATTTACCGTATTGTAGATGAGGTGCAATACCAAATAACAACCCATGGACAGGTGCGCTGATGTTTCTGGAAGAGGAGAATCATGTTTTTCTAAGTCTGTAGAACTTTTCCGGCTCAGTTCTTGTGCTTGCTATATACTAAATTTGCTATAGTTTATTTCATTATAGGTCCTATTCATGACCACATTAAGGGGTCATTCACATCACTTTTTGACTTATTTTGACAAAATCATATGCTTGTTTGCATATGATTTTGAGACGTTAGAATATTTTTTTGGGGGGGGAATGTTTCAATTATATTCTACATCTAGAGATGGGCAAATCGACTTGTACCAAACCAGGTTTGATCTAAATATTCCAAATTGTTTGTTATTTTATGAAACTGAACAAATGGAGATTTGTCTTGGGCAAACTAAGTTCAGACCCCAGAGTATAATAGGTGGAGACCCAGGGGAGGTGACAAAAATTAAAAAAAAAAAAAAAAAGAAATCATATGCACCTTTCATTACCTCTGTTTGGCCTCCTGGTGAGGTCATGTACAGGGGTCACTGCTGAGGCCTGTTACTGGGCCACCAGCAGTCACCTGGGCACTCCAAGCTTCATGACAAGAAATGGGGGAACATCTCAACATTTGTTTTATTTTGGGTTTGGGTGGCTTGGGTCCAAGATTTTGGTCAGGTAGAACAAATGTGGTACAAACCACACCTTCAAATGGCTTAAAACATAGTGTAGAACACTCTTAGGGCTCCTTTTTGGGGGCTCTATCCATATAAGAAAATACAAAGGGATAGCAAAAGGTAATTTCCTTTAAGTTATCTTAGTTGGATGTAAGTATATCTTTGGGAATCAGAGGCAGAGGCAGAGTCAGAGATATTAAAGGGAGTCTGTTACCAGAGCCCAGCATATCAACCCAGCACCACAGATAGAATGGTTAGGGTCATCTGAATCAAATAGTGGTTTTCGCTTGTCAATCGGTGCCTCTGTTACTGTGATATCACTCTTTTTTTCAATATGCAAATTAGTTATTTGGAGCAATAAGGGTGTTGCCACTTAACCTTTTGAAGTAATGGCCACACCTTTGATGCTCAAAAGAGCTTATTTGCATATTGACAAAAACATCAATATATTGGCAATGGAAACAACAATTGACAAGGGAAAGAAAGGCTTGATTCAGGTGATCCTAAGTTTTCTATCAGCAGGGCTGGGTTGATATACTGGGTTCTGGTGACAGACTCCCTTTAGCCATGATGGAGGGAGGGCTAGGTATCTGTGTCACTTCTTTTCAGTGACTTTTTTTGCTGTATGTTTCTCCTCTTTATATGCAATTTTGTATTATTATTTGATTTTCAATAAATATTTCTATTTTTGATATATTTTTGTATTTCCCATCTTCCTTTGGTACAAGCTGTCGATGTATGAACAGTAAGTCATTCTGCACTAAATATCCTTCCTGATCTTTCATGTGCCCCCTTAGTATTTCTACAGTCATTTCCAGTCATATGAAAAAGTTTGGGCACCCCTATTAATCTTAATCATTTTTAGTTCTAAATATTTGGGTGTTTGCAACAGCCATTTCAATTTGATATATCTAATAACTGATGGACACAGTAATATTTCAGGATTGAAATGAGGTTTATTGTACTAACAGAAAATGTGCAATATGCATTAAACCAAAATTTGACCGGTGCAAAAATTTGGGTACCCTTATCATTTTAATGATTTGAATACTCCTAACTACTTTTTACTGACTTACTGAAGCACAAAATTGGTTTTGTAACCTCACTGAGCTTTGAACTTCATAGCCAGGTGTATCCAATCATGAGAAAAGGTATTTAAGGTGGCCAATTGCAAGTTGTTCTCCTATTTGAATCTCCTCTGAAGAGTGGCATCATGGGCTCCTCAAAACAACTCTCAAATGATCTGAAAACAAAGATTGTTCAACATAGTTGTTCAGGGGAAGGATACAAAAAGTTGTCTCAGAGATTTAACCTGTGAGTTTCCACTGTGAGGAACATAGTAAGGAAATGGAAGACCACAGGGACAGTTCTTGTTAAGCCCAGAAGTGGCAGGCCAAGAAAAATATCAGAAAGGCAGAGAAGAAGAATGGTGAGAACAGTCAAGGACAATCCACAGACCACCTCCAAAGAGCTGCAGCATCATCTTGCTGCAGATGGTGTCACTGTGCATTGGTCAACAATACAGCACACTTTGCACAAGGAGAAGCTGTATGGGAGAGTGATGCGAAAGAAGCCGTTTCTGAAAGCACGCCACAAACAGAGTCGCCTGAGGTATGCAAAAGCACATTTTCACAAGCCAGCTTCATTTTGGAAGAAGGTCCTGTGGACTGATGAAACAAAGATTGAGTTGTTTGGTCATACAAAAAGGCGTTATGCATGGAGTCCAAAAAACACAGCATTCCAAGAAAAACACTTGCTACCCACTGTAAAATTTGGTGGAGGTTCCATCATGCTTTGGGGCTGTGTGGCCAATGCCGGCACCGGGAATCTTGTTAAAGTTGAGGGTCGTATGGATTCAACTCAGTGTCAGCAGATTCTTGAGAATAATGTACAAGAATCAGTGACGAATTTGAAGTTACGCCGGGGATGGATATTTCAGCAAGACAATGATCCAAAACACAGCTCCAAATCTACTCAGGCATTCATGCAGAGGAACAATTACAATGTTCTGGAATGGCCATCCCAGTCCCCAGACCTGAATATCATTGAACATCTGTGGGATAATTTGAAGCGGGCTGTCCATGCTCGGCGACCATTAAACTTAACTGAACTGGAATTGTTTTGTAAAGAGGAATGGTCAAAAATACCTTTATCCAGGATCCAGGAACTGATTAAAAGCTACAGGAAACGACTAGAGGCTGTTATTTTTGCAAAAGGAGGATCTACTAAATATTAATGTCACTTTTCTGTTGAGGTGCCCATACTTTTGCACCGGTCAAATTTTGGTTTAATGCATATTGCACATTTTCTGTTAGTACAACAAACCTCATTTCAATCCTGAAATATTACTGTGTCCATCAGTTATTAGATATATCAAATTGAAATGGCTGTTGCAAACACCCAAATATTTAGAACTAAAAATGATTAAGATTAATAGGGGTGCCCAAACTTTTTCATATGACTGTATTAGGCACTTGGACGTCCAACATTGGATCCAAAGGGTTATACAAAACTTAGGACATTTATATCAAGATCAGGTATTTTACTCTTTTTCTCACCTTAGTGTAGCTTATGAGATCCCAAAACAGGATTTCTATAAATATTTATATATTCATCATTTTCTGATTGAGATCCCATATACTCATCTTTGCCCTGTTTACCCCTTTGCATTGTATTTTCATAGTCTGGTTAAGATGTCTAAAGGTATCTCTTATGCTTACAAGGCAATTTAACACCATTTCAGTTGAGATTTAGGTCCAAATTGGAATCTGACTTCAAACAGGCCTTTTCAGATGCTCAGTGGGCTGAGGAATTTTCCTTGCCTAATAAGGTATCTCACTGCATTGACCATCTAGAGTTCTCAAGAAAATTGCTGTATAGATGGTATTATACACCCTCCAGATTAACTCTTATTGTTTTTTTCCAATACCTGCTGGAGATGTGGCAAAGAAGTAGGTTCCTTTATGCATGTATGGTGGTCCTGTCAGCGGATCACGCATCTTTGGATCCAAATTTATGATCTGTTATGTACTATTGTACAGTATCAGTTTACCTGGGGGCCGCATGTCGCTCTATTATCACTGGGCATAGAGTCACTACCACTTGAAGACCAAAGTATTATTTTCCATATTTTGACTGTCACCAGGTCTAAAACAGCCAAACTTTGGAAGAGTTTGTAGGTTCCTACCGTGCCTGAAATAGTCCAGGGGGTGTTAACTGCACTATGGAGCATTTATTATCATGCAGAATGGATAATGTTTCCTCTTTCAAGAACAAGTGGGGAAAATGGGTTTCATGGTCGGGCTTTGAGTGCTAATTCTTTTATATCGCAATATCCTTATGGGGATCCGTCTTGTCTTGCTCCTATGGTTATTATGATTTTTAGGATAATTTGGAAGGAATTATTATGCTGTTAGGTGTTTATTCTGTTGTTATTACTGTATCTATTGTCTATGTATCACAATACTGTTCTCCTATGCTCCTCCATTTCTGAACCCCTTCCCTCCTATGTGTCCCATTTTGGTTTGATAACTAAATCATTATATTGTTCAATGTGAATTTTAAAATCTTTCAATAAAATTCAAGTTAAAAAAAAAAATCAGTAATATCATTAATTGAATATGTTCCAAGACATATGACTACCATTACTCTTTCTTCATTTCTCAGGGAACCCAAAGAGCAAGTCTGCAAACAAATTTAGTTTCCATTGCTTGCTTTCATCTACGATTTGTTCAATATGTCAATGTTTCTGTCCTTAGCCATCTGAAATCTGAGCATAGGTCATCTAACTAAGAATAGAAACATCTGATCTTCAAGTCATCACCTATCTCTATATGTACTAAATACATGGTGCTATACATGGTAAAACAGTAAAACTGAGTAGGATACACCTGAATTTAGAGGCTTTGACACAGTGAATGCTGTCAATGGTGTAAAAACAAAAGCTATAAGCAAATGGTGCAACCATGTTTTTTTCCACCTATTACACCCTATTCAACACAGCATTTTAGAAAAACTCCTGATACTTGTAGCTGTGTCACTGACATAGGAGGTGAAGCAGTGAATAATAAGGTAGACTGGGAGCAGGCTGAGGCCACCTGGATACATGTTCAATAGGCCCTTGCAGTAGTCTCTTTAAAAGCTTTAGGAAGCTGGATATATAGCATAAACTGATACTATTCAAGTTTTGCTTCCCTTTGGCTTTATAGCAAGGGTCTAAGAGCACTGTGATCAGTACTTATCTCTATGCTTGATGCTAATAATATGCTGTTGCTGTGCAAGCAGCAGAACATACAGCCTGCCATGCTTGCAAGTGTGTACACAGACCCAGAGGCCTGCCAAGATTGGTTTTCTTGCCCAGTATGTTTGTAGTCACCATCATCTTGAAAAAAATAAGGGTAAGCCTACTTCCTTGACTGTGCTCTGACATATCAAGGGCCCCCTTTGCATCCAAAGGAGAGTCTTCCTTCTCCTTCTCCTCCTCCTCATCCAGTCTAGGATTCACATTTCTTCCATTATAATAACCCTGACCCACATCTTCATCCTCCCCTTGCATCAAACCAGGTAAATGATGATGACCAAGAGGTGGAACTGAAAGCTGTTCTTCTGCCTCCATCCTCGTTGCTCTCCAATAATTAGTTTGTAGATAACTATACTTTTGTAGAATAACTAAATAGTATCTCTACAAAACATTTATCTAAGTAAGCAAAGTTTTGTAGAATAACTAAATAACTAAAGTATTGTAAAAATAACTAGATTAGTGTTTCTACAAAAGTTTTGTAATTCCTCAAATCTTCAGTTATTTAGTTAATTTACATAACTATAATTATAAATATGAATATAAAATATTTAATTATTTAGCTATCTTTATTTAGATATTTATTTATTCTTCAAAAGTTTAGTTATTCTACAAAATGTAGATTTTAGGTATTTTAAAATCTAGTTATTTTGATACTTTTTAAAACTTTAGTTATTCTACAAAAGTTAAAAATTTTGTAGATATTCTTAAGAAATAAAGTTTTGTAGAATACCTAAAAAAATAAATTGTGTTGAATAACTAAGGTTTTGAAGAACAACTAAATATCTAAAATGTTATAGAATAATTACAGTTTTGGAAAGTAACTAAATAAAAAAGATTTAAAGAATAACTATAGTTTTGTAAAATAAATAACTAAAGATTTGTAGAATAACTAAAGTTTAGTAAAATAACTAAAAGTGTAAATTTTTGTATAATAACTAAGGATTTGTTCAGTAACTAAATAACTAGAGATGTGTAGAGTAATTAAAGTTTTCTACATAAACTAAATAAATAAAGTTTTGTAGAATAACTAAAGTTTTGTAGAGTTACTAAATACTTTAAGAATAACTAAAATTTGGAGAGTAAATGGAAATTTTTTGAATAACTTAAGTTTTATACAGTAATTAAATAACTAAGTTTTGTAGTGTTACTATATTAGTTACTTTACAAAACCTTAGTTATTTTACAAAAGTTTAGTTATTTTGTTATTCTAAAATTCTTTAGTTATCTACTTACTCTACAAAACTTTAGTGATTTAGTTATTGTGCAAAAGTTTAGTCATTTAGTTAATCTACAAAATGTTTGTTATTTGGTCATGTTATAAAATTTTATTTTAGAAGCATTTTAGTAGTCACTTTACAACTTTAGTTGTTTTACAAAAGTTTAGTCATTTAATTGTTCTACAAAACCCGTTACTAAACTTTAGTTTTTTTTTATATTCTACAATACTTTAGGTATACTACAAACATTTAGTCTTTTTTAATCTACAAAACTTTGTTAATTAACTCTAGAAAAATGTAGTTGTTCTACAAAAGTTTAGTTATTATTTACTTTACAAAACTTTATATATTCTTCAATACATTTGTTATTCTACAAAACTTTAGTTATTTAGCTGCTCTGTAAAAATTTAGTCATTCAAATTTTTTATTTAGTTACCCCTCTAAATGAATTTAGCTATTCTTAAAAAAAAATATTTATTCTACAAAGCTTTAGTTATTTAGTTACTCGATAAAACTTAATTAAACTATTGTAGAATAACTTTGATAACTTTATTAACTATTGTAGAATTAGTTTTATGACTTAATATAATAATAAAAAGTAAAACCATTTTTATAGAGTAGCTAAATAACTAAAGTTGTGTAGAATAAATTACTAAACTTTTATAGAATAACTAAATAACTAAAAAAATTTTTAAGAACAACTAAACTTTTGAAAAATAATTAAAGTTTCCTAGAGAGGCTAAATAAATATTGATAGATTAACAAAATAATTAAAGTTTGTATTAAAACTAAGTAGCTAAATATTTCTAAAATAACTACAGTTTTGTAGAATAAATACCTAAACTTTTATAGAATAACTAGTTTTGTAGAGTAATTAAAAAATACATATTTGTAGATTAAATAAATTAAAGTTTATAAAATAACTGCATAGTTATTAGTTATTCTACAATAGTTTAATTGTGTAGTTACTTTAAAAACATTTATTTTATAAACTTTCATTTGAAATATTTAGTTATTTAGTTTATCTACAAGACTAAATATTTCAAATAAAAAATGTACACATTTTTATTTTTTATTTACTCTTATTTATTTACTTTTAATAACTTTACTTATTCTATAAAAGTTTAGGTATTTATTCTACTAAACTGTAGCTATTTTAGAAATATTTATCTACTTAGTTTTAATACAAACTTTAGTTATTTTGTTAATCTATCAATCTTTATTTAGCCTCTCTAGGAAACTTTAATTATTCTTCAAAAGTTTAGTTATTAAGTTATTCTTAAAAAAAAACTTTAGTTATTTAGTTATTCTACAAAAGTTTAGCAATTTATTCTATACAACTTTAGTTATTTAGCTACTCTATATAAAATGTTTTACTTTTTATTTTTATTTACTCTATAAAACTATTGTTAAGTCATAAAACTTATTCCACAATAGTTATTAAAGTTTTTAAAGTTTTTCTACAATAGTTTAATTAAGTTTTATAGAGTAACTAAATAACTAAAGCATTGTAGAATAAGTATTTTTTTTATAGAATAACTAAATATGTTTAATGGGGTAACTAAATAAAAAGATTAGAATAACTAAACTTTTACATAGCAGCTAAATAACTAAAGTTTTGTAGAATAACAAAAGTATTAAAGAATAACTATATAAAGTTTTGTAAAGTAAATAATTAAGTAAATAATAACTAAACTTTTGTAGAACAACTATATTTTTCTAGAGTTAAATGGTAAAATTTTGTAGATTAAAAAAGACTAAATGTTTGTAGAATACCTAAAGTATTGTAGAATATACAAAAAAACTAAAGTTTAATAACAGGTTTTGTATAACAATTAAATGACTAAACTTTTGTAAAACAACTAAAGTTTTGTAAAGTAAATACTAAAATGCTTGTAAAATAAAGTTTTATAAAATAACCAAATAACAATCATTTTTGTAGATTAACCAAATGACTAAACTTTTGCACAATAACTAAATCACTAAAGTTTTGTAGAGTAAGTAAATAACTAAAAAATTTTAGAATAACTAAATTACTAAACTTTTGTAAAATAATTAAGGTTTTGTGAAGTAACTAATATAGTAACTCTTAAGACGTTAGTTATTTAATTACTGTACAAAACTTAAATTATTCAAAAAAAATTAATTTACTCTCTGAATTTTAGTTATTCTTAAAGTATTTAGTAACTCTATACAACTTTAGTTATTCTACAAAACTTTATTTATTTAGTTTATGTATAAAACGTTAGTTATTCTACACATCTCTAGTTATTTAGTTACTGAACAAATCCTTAGTTGTTATTATACAAAAATTTACACTTTTAGTTATTTTACTAAACTTTAGTTATTCTACAAATCTTTAGTTGTTTAATTATTTTACAAAACTATAGTTATTTTGTAAATCTTTATTTATTTAGTTACTTTCCAAAATTGTAATTATTCTATAACTTGTTAGATATTTAGTTATTCCTCAAAACCTTAGTTATTTAACACTATTTTTTTTAGGCATTCTACAAAATTTTAGTTCTTAAGAACATCTACAAAACTTTAAACCTTTGTAATAACTAAAGTTTTAAAAAGTATCCAAATAGCTAGATTTTAAAATACCTAAAGTCTACATTTTGTAGAATAACTAAATTTTTTAAGAATAAATAAATATCTACATAAATATCTAAATAAATAAAGATAGCTAAATAATTTAAGTTTTTAAATAATTATACTTATGTAAATTTACTCTACAAAACTTTAAATATTCTATAAAAGTTTAGGTATTTATTCGACAAAACTGTAGTTATTTTAAAAATATTTAGCTACTTAGTTTTTCTACAAAGCTTTAGCTATTTTGTTACTCTATAAATCTTTATTTAGCCACTCTGGAAAACTTTATTTATTCTTCAAAGGTTTAGACATTTAGTTACTTTATTAAACTTTAGTTATTTAGCTACTCTATAAAATGTTATAGATTCTATAAAAGTTTAGGTATTTAGTTACTGCATAAAAATTAATTATTTAGTTATTCTACAAAAATGCAATACTTTACTTCACAAAACTTACTTTAAAAATTAATGTTATTTAGAATGTCTAAATAAATAGACTTTTGGAACAACAAGTTTTTTTGTTATTCTACAAAAAATTAGATTTATTTATTACAAATAAAGTTTTGGTATTTATTTTGCAAAACTGATGACAATAAAACTTTAGTTATTTAGTTATTCATTATATCTTTATTCACTTTAAACTTTTCAAGAATAACTAAAGTTTTCTAGTCATTTAGTCATTCTAGTTAGTTACTCTTCAAAACTTTAGTTATTCTTTAAAAGTTAGGTTAGTTATTCTACAAACTAATTATTCTAGAAATATTTATTTAGTTTCTCTATCAAATTGTAGTTAGTTACAATATGGCTACAATATAAAGTAAGTGAACCTTTTATAATTATTAAGTTACTGTTATGTGTTTAAAAAATGACATTTTAATTATTTTTGGAATCAACAATGAAAAAAGGACAATGTAAGTTTTGAAAGTAGAAAACATGTTTTATGTGGCAATACTTTTGGAATGCTTTTACTGATCCATGTGATTCTAAGACTGTTTTTTTGACACATTTGATCTTTTTCTAAATAAACTGTAAACATATTGGATGAAATGTACCACTAACATAGTACAAAGTTTACAGGAAAACTGGAAAAATAGCAAGTTTCACATTTTACATTTTTATACTTGTAAAAAGTGAAACCAACCAGAATACAGCCAGCACCCGCAGCTAACATCTGCGGGTTTTTGAGCCAAAGTCTGGAGTGAATTTAGCAGGAGGGAGAAGTATAAGATATTCCTATATATTTCCCATTCCTATTGAAGCCATTCTTGGCAAAAGAAAAAACGCAGCAAAATCTGTAACAAAAAAAAAACTGATTTTCCGCAATGTGGGACCTCAGCCTTAGGCCGGATGCTGCAAGAGGCCAGCCATGAATTAAAGGCACGGACAGCACACGTGCCTTTAGGAGTCACGGAAGCAAGGGCCGCAAAATAGGACAGGAATAGAACATGTTCTATCTGATGCGGCCCGGACTGTCAGCCCACACACGGGACCGTGAAATTCACGGTCGTGTGTATGGACCCATAGATAAGAATGGGTCGGTGTGCTATCCATGAAATATACGGATAGCACACTGATCATGGCCACAGTCGTCTGCAACCGGCCTTAGTCTAAGGCCCCACATTGTGGAACGCAGCTAAAAAATGCTGTGGGGAAAAAAGTGTTTTTCATTGTGTTTTTTCTGAGTTTTTCTCTGCGGATTTTCTTCCCTTATTAAAGGGGTTTTCCAGGCAGAAATATATATATTTTTAAAAAAAAAAAGGTCTGTTAGTGCTATTAATGGGTTAATAAGTACACCCATATACCTTTAGCAGTGTTTTTAGAGATTTCTGGGTTTCTCTGGGAGCTCCTGGCATCCTCTGCATTTGTTTACATGGTGTATCTTCTCCATGTGTCCTGGAGTGCTGCAGGCCTCCAATGCTGCCTGGAGCCAGGCCAGATGTCACTTCTGGAAGTGATGTCATGGCTCAGCTCCGGACCAGAAGCAAGAGAAGATAGGTAAGTATTGGGTGCCAGCTTCCCAGGCACTATTGCACTTGCGTGGGGAGCTAGACATACAAAGAAAGAAGAGGAGATGGCCTTCCCTGGATGACGCGTCGGCCTACGTCCAGAGGAAATGGTAAATACAATGGGGCTGGGGGGGCGAGGCCCCAATATATGGATTATACCAATGACCCGTTAAACCAGTGGAAAGGTAAAAAAATGTTATATATGTAGGTCACATGACCTACATATATTACTGAAAAACTATGCAATATGGGTAAAAAAGATATATTAGAAAGTCGGAGGGGGGGGCATGGGGGACTTAGCCAGGAATTATCAATTTATCCTGGACAACCCCTTTAAATATACAGGGAAAATGCAAGCATTTCCGCAAGTATAATTGACATGCAGCATTAGCCATCGATTCCAGATTTCCTCACGCTTTGATGTATTAAATCGCATAGCTACAATCGGGGGTTTTAACCACTTGGATGCCGAAGTCAAACATGACCACAGCATTCATGGGGTTCCGCCATGCTACCTGTCCCTCTCAGTTAACACCTGCGATCGGAGCTCAGCTCCGACCGTGGGTGTTAGAGGACAGTGTCAGCCGTTTCATACAGCTGACACCGGCAAAACAGGGTGCGCACACAATTTCCGTGTGTGCATCATGGTTTGTGGGGAGTCATTCCCGGCAGTGCCTTACTATTAGGGCGGATGTCGGGAAGGGGTTAATGTGATTCACTGCAAATTAATTTGGATCGAATCGAATTGTTTTGGAAACTTCGGAGAATCGATCAAATCAAATTTTTGCAAAATTCGCTCATGTCTAATTATAGTCTTTACTAATAATCAACAGCTTATACAATGGCTTGCAAAAGTATTCATGCCCCTTGAACATTTTCACATTTTGTCACCTTACAACCACAAACTTAAATGTATTTTATTGAGATTTTAAGTGGTAGCCAACACAAAGTAGCAGATAATTGTGAAGTGGAAGGAAAATGATACATGGTTTTCAAAATTTTAATCAAATAAAAATCTGAAAAGTGTTACGTACAAAACTATTAAGCCCCCCTATATCATTACTTTGTAGAGCCGCCTTTCACTGCAATTACATCTGCAATTGTTTTGGGGAATGTCTCTACCAGCTTTGAGCATCTAGACCATTCCACTGTAGCTCTGGCTGTATGTTTAGGGTTGTCTTGCTGGAAGGTGAATCTCCTTCCCAGTCTCAAGTCTTTTGCAACCTCCAACAGGTTTTCTTCCAGGATTGCCCTGTATTTAGCTCCATCCATCTTCGCATCAACTCTGACCAGCTTCCCTGTGCCTGCTGAAGAAAAACCTCCCCCCAGCATGATGCTGCCCACACCATGTGTCACAGTGGGGATGGTGTGTTCAGGGTGATGAGTAGGGTTACTTTTCTGACAAACATAGCACTTTGCATTTAGGCCAAAAAGTTTAACTTTGATCTCCTCTGACCAGAGCACCTTCTTCCACATCTTCGCTGTGTCCTCTATATGGCTTGTGGAAAACTGCAAACGTCACTTCTTATGTCTTTCTTTCAACAATGGTTTTCTTCTTACCACTCTTCCATAAAGATTGCCAGATTTGTCGAGCATATGACTTTTAGTTGTTCTGTGGATTTCATTAGCTCCTCCAGAGTGACCATTCCTTTTGGCTGCTTCTCTGACCAGCATTTTTCTTACGCGATCTGTTAGTTTAGGTGGACGGCCATGTCTTGGTAAATTTTGCAGTTGTAGAATACTTTTTTCATTTTTGGATGGATTGAGCAGTGCTCCTT
Organism: Leptodactylus fallax; assembly: GCA_947044405.1. Taxonomy (NCBI): domain Eukaryota; kingdom Metazoa; phylum Chordata; class Amphibia; order Anura; family Leptodactylidae; genus Leptodactylus; species Leptodactylus fallax. The sequence goes on from CAMRHE010000320.1 coordinate 615,742, forward strand.
GGGATGCTCAAACTTTGGGATATGTTTTAACAACCTAACCCTGTTTAAACTTCTCCACAACTTTATCTCTGACCTGTCTGGTGAGTTCATTGGTCTTCATGATGCTGTTTGTTCACTCGTGTTCACTAACAAACCACTGAGGCCTTCACAGAACAGGTATATTTTTACTGAGACTAAATTACACACAGCTGGACTCTTAACTAAGTGACTTCTGAAGGCAATTACAGTACGGATCAAAAGTTTGGACACACCTTCTCATTCCAAGAGTTTTCTGTATTTTCATGACCATAAAAATTGTAGATTCACACTGATGGCATCAAAACTATGAATTAACACATGTGGAATTATATACTTAACAAAAAAGTGTGAAACAACTGAAAATATGTCTTATATTCTAGGTTCTTCAAAGTAGCCACCTTTTGCTTTGATTACTGCTTTGCACACTCTTGGCATTCTCTTGATGAGCTTCAAGAGGTAGTCACCTGAAATGGTCTTGAAGGAGTTCCCAGAGATGCTTAGCACTTGTTGGTCCTTTTGCCTTCACTCTGCGGTCCAGCTCACCCCAAACCATCTCGATTGGCTTCAGGTCTGGTGACTGTGGAGGTCAGGTCATCTGGCATAGCACCCCATCACTCTCCTTCTTGGTCAAATAGCCCTTACACAGTCTGGAGGTGTGTTTGGGGTCATTGTCCTGTTGAAAAATAAATGATGGTCCAACTAAACGCAAACAGGATGGAATGGCATGCCGCTGCAAGATGCTGTGGTAACCATGCTGGTTCAGTATTCCTTCAATTTTGAATAAATCCCCAACAGTGTCACCAGCAAAGCACCCCCACACCATCACACCTCCTCTTCCATGCTTCACGGTGGGAACCAGGCATGTAGAGTCCATTCGTTCACCTTTTCTGCGTCGCACAAACACACAGTGGTTGGAACCAAAGATCTCAAATTTGGACTCATCAGACCAAAGCACAGATTTCCACAGGTCTAATGTCCATTCCTTGTGTTCTTTAGCCCAAACAAGTCTCTTCTACTTGTTGCCTGTCCTTAGCAGTGGTTTCCTAGCAGCTATTTTACCATGAAGGCCTGCTGCACACAGTCTCCTCTTAACAGTTGTTGTAGAGATGTGTCTGCTGCTAGAACTCTATGTGGCATTGACCTGGTCTCTAATCTGAGCTGCTGTTAACCTGCGATTTCTGAGGCTGGTGACTCGGATGAACTTATCCTCTGCAGCAGAGGTGACTCTTGGTCTTCCTTCCCTGGGGCGGTCCTCATGTGAGCCAGTTTCTTTGTAGCGCTTGATGGTTTTGGCCACTGCACTTGGGAACACTTTCAAAGTTTTCCCAATTTTTCGGACTGACTGACCTTCATTTCTTAAAGTAATGATGGCCACTCGTTTTTCTTTACTTAGCTGCTTTTTTCTTGCCATAATACAAATTCTAACACTCCATTCAGTAGGACTATCAGCTGTGTATCCACCTGACTTCTGAACAACACAACTGATGGTCCCAACCCCATTTCTAAGGCAAGAAATCCCACTTATTAAACCTGACAGGGCACACCTGTGAAGTGAAAACCATTTCAGGTGACTATCTCTTGAAGCCATCAAGAGAATGCCAAGAGTGTGCAAAGCAGTAATCAAAGCAAAAGGTGGCTACTTTGAAGAACCTAGAATATAAGACATATTTTCAGTTGTTTCACACTTTTTTGTTAAGTATATAATTCCACATGTGTTAATTCATAGTTTTGATGCCTTCAGTGTGAATCTACAATTTTTAAAGTCATGAAAATACAGAAAACTCTTGGAATGAGAAGGTGTGTCCAAATTTTTGGTCTGTACTGTATGTGCACTTGATTTTATTTAGGGGTATCAGAGTACAAGGGGCTCAATACGTTTGCATATCACACTTTTCAGATTTTTATTTGATTAAAATTGTAAAAACTGTATCATTTTCGTTGCACTTGACAATTATCTGCTACTTTGTGTTGGTTATCACTTAAAATCTCAATAAAATACATTTAAGTTTGTGGTTGTAAGGTGACAAAATGTGAAAAAGCTCAAGGGTTATGAATACTGTTGCACGTCACTGTAGCGCAGGGGTAGGCAACCTTTTTTGTTCGGCGTGCCGATTTCGATTAAAAAAATCAAAGTTGAGGTACTCGGAGTGCCGGTCAATAATTGTAAGTCTGACGACCCCTGCACATGGTATTATTTCACATAGCGGCCCCTGCACACGGTATTATGGTGATAATACTAGTGATAATTGCTATTACTATTATTTTAGCGTGTAACAGATATCACTAGAGAGGCGGGCGGCGTATTTTACTCTATAAAGATGAGGTATGGACAGGACAGAGACAGTGAAAAAATGTAAACTTTATTGGTGACTTTGTGCATGTGTTGTGTAAGTGTTTGGTGCGACACTTTTAGCGCTGCAACCTGGACGATGGTAAATGTCTGGGTCACAGCGCCAATAACTTCCTGGTTATGTGATTAGGCTCAGAGGGGTATTACATTATCCCTCTATGTGACTATCAGAGAGCAAAAGTACAGTATGCTCTCTGATAGGAGAGGGGATAACATGGACAGAAGTCCCTGCTACCCCTCCCCCCGTCATCTGCAGCTTATGCACAGACAATGATGAGTTAACATTGTCTCTGCAACTCCTCCTCCCCCTCCTTCCTTAGCTCTAAGATGCTGCCTGACACAGGAGGGGGGACACTTTTAGAGCCCCATTTCTAAGAATCTATTAGGACCACAAAGATGCAACTGGACTCATTTTAAAGATGAGAATCTCATCTTTAAAACGATACCAAGATCTCCATGATTGACCTTACACATTCAGAGTGATTCACTGTTAAAACGATGTCGGGAATTGAGATCTGCATTGGGATTTCAATGCTGAACATGGTTTTCACTAGCCAATGGCTCAGGACATTTAAGGACGATCATGGTGATCTTGGTATCATTTTAAAGATGAGATTCTTATCTTTAAAATGAATCCAAGTGTTTCTTTATAGCCTTAACCAATCCTGAGCAATTCGCTCAGATACAGTAGTGAAGCCGGCAATTACCGGCTTCACTACTGTACATAGACTGTGCAGAAGCCGGTGATGCCACACCCATCTTCACCCAGCACTAATGAAATTTTAAGGAAGCCGGATGGAAAAACGCTGAAGGTAACGTCTTTCCATCTGGCTGAGGCACAAATACAGCGCCAGAACTGATGCCTCTTGTGCCAGAACCGATCCCATAGAAAACTATGGGATCCGTCCTGGCATCAGTTTCCCCTCCGGCTTGTGTGCACCACGACCGAGGGAAACAGCTTTGCCTGACATATGTGAACACACCACTGCCGTGCCAGGGAAATAAGCCTCGCGTGACACTCTTGGCACGCGTGCCGGGGGTTGCCGACCCCTGCTGTAGCGTATACTTTATTACTGATATTTTCACGTGGCCTTGTTGCTATGTTACTATCAAGAATGTTCATCTATGATCTACAGAATTACTTATAACCTACCAAGTCCAGAAATGTTGGTTGGAGCCTTGTTTTTGTAACTATTGAGAGTGACCCATTGACTGTATGGGGATACTCTGATGGCTGTTTGCTGGAAATTTGGCTTAAGAACTCTACCTCTTTCAGAGAGCATAAATGGCCATGCCCTTGTGTTTAATTTATTTCATTATTTGTTGTAAATTACCTTTCTCTAAATCTATATGCAAAAATCTATGACAAACATGTATGTCATAGTTTGTTCAGGGATTTAGACCTGAACATATTGCTTCATAGTGCAGCCACTGAATGGTTGTGTTGTGTACTTCAGCCTTTCAAAATTTTATTAGCATGCTGCGGTATTGTATTGAATTGGTTTCATGCATAATTAGAGGCCTTGACCAAATTTGAGCTAGGGATATGAATTTGCACTAGCGTTGGGTGAAGTGGTTCATAATGAACCGAGTTCACTACAAACTTTTCAAAAATATCAGCTTCTACACATGTACATCTACCTGTATACACTCTCCTATATAAACATACTGTATTAAAGGTATGTGGAAACTGGTAATTGGTGAAACTCAAAGATTTGTTTTGTGAATGTTTGGATTTAATGCTTTCCGACCTGAAGTGCAAAGTAAAGTTTTTCATACTCTGGAGTCTCTTCAGGCCCAGATTATGATAATTAGAGGCTAGGGAAGGTATTTTTTCTTCACATGCCATCTGCCACATTCTACAGCCTCAAGGTCACTTCTGAGGTCTGTGATTGGGCTTCAGCAGTCACAAGGGGATGTCAATATCAAACTTTGATGCCACAGCATCATCATATACACTGTAGGGTCAAAGTATCATGATGTCAATGCCCCTCATGTGACCACTGAGTCCAGAAACAGTGGTGGATGTCTTGGGAAGAAAACTGGAACCCCAGAAGATGCCACAGCAGACACCAGAAAAGGTGAAAATGTGAAGAGACCTTAGTATATAAACTATATATAAATTTATAAAATATATACATAAAAAACTTGACTCTGCACTTCGAAATCCTAAAAAACTGTCAGCCAAAAACTACATTTCTAAACAAATTTAGACAATATTCACAAAACTAATCTCACTAGTTTCCACATAACTTTATTACAGTATATTCTAATTAGGAGAGTACACACAAAGTCCTTCATCATAGCCTAGTTTGGGTGGCATCATTTTGTGAACCTGTAAAATTACAGGTTTTTTTTCATGTTTTTTCACTACTTTTGCACACTACAAAAGCCACTGAAAGAAAAGTCAAGTTAAAGTGATTACCAACTGTTTACTTAATTATTACTTAAATAATATTTGCTACATCTGTATGGTTGCATCCTCAGAGCTGTTGGACGTTGATTGTTTGTTCTGTAGGTTCCTATGTAGAGATTGGAGGGCCTTTGTTAAGCAACCAAGTCATCCCATCAGCACCTTTTGATTATTGGGACATAAATGAGCTGTCTGAAGGATTCCTTTCCTTTTTACAACCATTTAAGTGTTGTGATCTCTAATGTCTACAGTATAATAGTACAAATATAGAATACTGTGTAGAATTTTTAGGAAGGTGTGGAAAAAATGTTTCCAAGTAAGAATGCTTTCAGAAATAGAAGTGTTAATAGTTTATCTTTGTCAACTTGCAAAATGAAGTGAATAAAAAAAAAGAAATGTAAATCTCAACAATATTTGGGGTGACGTTTGCCCTTTTGAGGGGGAATCCTGGGAGTGTTATATGGACCACCAGATATAGCCCTGATCTCAACATCATTCAGTCTGTCTGGGATGACATGAAGAGACAGAAGGATTGGAGCAAGCAACATCCACAGAAGATCTGTGCTTAGTTCTCCAAGATGGCGGGGACAACCTCCCTGCCGAGTTCTGCTGATAACTGTCTGCAAGTATCGAGAAGAACTGATGGAAGACATATGTTACACCAAATATTGATGGGATTTACATTTCTATTTTCTTTATTCACTTTGTTTTGTTATTGGATACAAATAAATTATTAACACTTTCTACTTATTAATTTTTGAAATAATTCTTCATTCAGAATTCAACATTTTTTGCCACACCTGCCTAACATTTTTGAATAAGTATAAGTGTAACACAATATTTACTAAATTACATGTTTATGAAGAAATCCCTGTAGAGCTTTCTTAATATCTTTATTCTTCAGACTGTATATAATAGGATTAATCAGAGGAGTCAACATAGTATATAGAAGGGAGAGGATTTTGCTCATAGAGAGTTTTAAGGCTTTTGTTGGGAGAATGTAAACACAGAACATAGACCAGTAGAATATGGTGACCACAATGAGGTGGGAGCTACAGGTGGAGAAGGCTTTCTGTCTACCAGTACTGGATGGAATCCTTAAGACTGCTAGAACAATATAAGTATAAGACACTACAATGATTGTAGTTGGGATTATTACAATTGGAGCGCCCATAATATAAATCTCCAAGTGAACAATAAATGGATCTGAACAGGAAAGTTCTAGTAAGGGAATAAGATCACAGAATAAATGGTCAATGATATTTGGCCCACAATAATTTAGCTTTGATGGTGTTATGGTGACAATAAATGAAACAAAAGTAGCCCAAAACCAACACATTGCAGCCAATTTAACACAAAATTCATTTGTCATGGTAGAAGTGTAACGGAGGGGATTACAGATGGCCACATATCTGTCATAAGACATCAAAGCAAGAAGGAAACATTCAAATGTTTCTGAGGCACAGAGGAAATACCACTGAGTTATACAATAAGCAAAAGTAATTTCCCCCCCATTATTCAGTAGGATGTTGATCATGTTGGGGACAATATCTGTGGTTACGAAGATGTCACTGATGGAGAGTTGTGAGATGAAGAAGTACATGGGAGTGTGGAGGATCTTGCTGGTGGACACCAGGGTGATGATCAGGAGGTTCCCACATATTGTTACACCGTAAACAACAAGAAATAGAATAGAAAATGTTGTTCTTAACAGATCACTGCCTTGAAATCCTAAGAGAAAAATCTCTGTGATTAAAGTCTGATTTGTCTGCAAGAAGAGTAAAAATGTGTCAGGCTGTATTATTGAAGACTAAATTAGTACCAATGAGACCAGTATGGGTTTTTGGCTGGTTGGCACTATTTTTAGGATTATGTAAGTGTCCACGACTCCTGCAAGATAACTAGGGAAGAGCAAAGCAAGATTCAACATACATTTTTGAAAGGTTTTTACCTGTATCCAAAACTTTGGAGATCCCAAAATAAAATAGTGTATCCAAAGACCCTAGAATATAATTAGTAAAGGTCCAGGGGTGATAAGTAAAACTAACATACACATACACTCACCTCTTCTAGCCTCTAGCTGACTTCAAGCACCCCCAATTTGCCTTGAAACAAATGGGAGGGCCGAACCTCACAAATATTTGTCAAAGCAAATCTCGTGAGGTTTTCCATCTCTATCCATGAAAGGAAAAAAATTAATCTTTGCTCTCGCAACAAGACTCACAACCAAAAATGCAGTATAGGTCCAGTCAGGGGTATAGATTATAAGGCGTTCAGAGGCAGCAATTGCTACTGGGCTCAGGAACCTAAGGGGACCCAAAGGCCTCTGTAGAACATAAGAAGGCATCATTGTCATAGATAACCGATTTAAGTGGGGCCCAATTACAAATTTAGCATTGGGGCCTATGAACTTCAAGTTAAACCTCAAGATCCAGACTTATTGTGAAACAAATGAGCAAAATTCACACAATCATTAAAATGAAAGATACATGAACAGCAGTTAAAAAAAAAAAAAAAAAAGGAAAATCGTGTACAGAGAGTAAAAATAGTAACATTGTAAATACAGAGACTCACAATCTGGGGCACCTGCAGTACATGGGATGACATGAATTAAATTTTATTTAATGCATAAAAGAAAAAAAATTTGAAAAAGGAAACAAAACTGGGAGGGGGAAGGGGGAGGACAACTATTCTGTGACAATATTAGTGGAGACTATTCTCTGCTACAAAAGAACATAATCAAGAGGCAACGGGAGATCTAAGAGTCTGGTGGTCCAGATCTCATAGCATGGTCAGCTAACCAGGGCCGCTAGATCTGTCCTGAATTTGTAAGGACAAACACATAAAGTATATGTAAGTTTGTACACAGGCAGCACCTTATTAACCTTAGAAGTCCAATCAGACCTAGAGGGCCCACTAAGAAGAACATCATTAAAATTATTAATTTATTACCATAGTGCTATAGAAGTTTATCCAAGGTTTTCAAGGCCACATGAAGGTCAACTACTTATCCAAACAAACATAATTCCTGTGTTTCCTTAGTGATCCTTCTTGAATCAGAGATCCCCAACCAATTAGTTATGCAGAAACTTCACACAAAATGATTTGTAATCTGCCTATAAAAGGAAGAAATGTTTTTGTTTTTCTATTCCACACAAACTGAGCCAAGAGAAGGAGAATTAAAGAGATTCATCCCCAAAACCATACCCTGTGTAGAAGTTTCTCAATTTATAGTATTACAAAGTGCATTGTCTCTGATGTTGAAATTTACCTACAGGTATTGAAAAGAGCAAAGTAAGCCCAGATCAGCAATATGTGAGAGAGCAGTAATGCCATGATGTCATCAAATCTGAGAGCTCAGAATACTTTTAAAGTGAGGAATCCTGGGGTTGAGTCATGGTAGACCATGTGGTGACCAACAGGCATCCTTTACAGAGTTGGCTAACAGTGGTATTCCATATTTTAAACCTGACTAACATTTGGATTGGATTGAAATGGTTTTTCCAGGGGAAATTTGATTCCCTCAGCAGAAATTCCAGCAGGCTCTGATAAAGGCCTACCACTATGAGTCCCAAAATTACCACAAGGTATAATCAGAGTCACCAGTGTGAGTAGACTAACTAACTGGTCAAATAGTAGTGATAAAAACTTGAGAAAAAAATACTTGTTTTCCTATCATCCTCTAATATTAGACATCCAACACTTCAAATTTCTTAAAGGGACTATCTGGTTTCTAACATTGGTGCCCTATAATTAGGATAGACCATCAATATTAGATCAGCAGGGATCCTTCCATTGTTTTCCTCCGATCCTCTAATATAGGAAATCCAACACTCCAAATTTCTTAAAGGAGTTATTTGGTTTGTAACATTGATGGCTTATCCTAGGATTGGACAACAATATTAGATCTGTAGGGGTTCGACACCCAAAACCCCTGCAGATCACCGGTAGTCAGACAGTGCGGCACTTGGTATTGTTCACATACCACGAGCCATGCTTCTCACTCACCATACAAAGTGTAGCAGAGAGTGTAGGTAGATTTCAATATGATAGCACTGAAATACCTACAGTCACCAATACAATTTGTATGAAGAGTGAGCAGTGCGACTTTCAGTATGTAAATAATACCGAGAGTCTCGCTGTCTGGCTACCGGTGATATGCCATGTGACGGACCCCTGCAGATCTAATATTCATGGCCGATCCTGGTATAGGTAATCAATTTTAGAAACCACATAACCTCTTTAAGAAATTTGGAGTGTTGGTTTTTCTATATTAGAGGATCAGAGGAAAACAATGGAAGGATCCCTGCTGATCTAATATTGATGGCTTATCCTAAAGATAGGCCATCAATGTTAGAAACTGGATAACCCCTTTAAAGTACTTCAAAGCAGCCTGAAAACACCTATTTACAAACAAGCATATCTGCAAAAAGTATCATATACTGCAACTGTTTTCCTTCAGCTTCTATATTGTTGTATCTGCACATATTGCAATCTCTTTATATTATTTAATATTGCACAATGTTACTGAAGGGGACAGCACCAAATAATAATAATAGTAATAATAATAATAATAATAATAATAATAATAATGTACTTTGCTTTTGCACTTACTTCAGATATCTCCATTTTTCTACCAGAACATTTCTAAACTGTCTTCTTGGAAATATTTAATAATTTTCCTTTCATAAAAAATCAATAAATAAAATACCAATAAACTGATTCAATGCAGAGATGTGGTGTGAGGTAATCAGCTACATGAGCATTACACATATGAAGTGACTACCTGTATATATATATATATATATATATATATACACACACATAGTGATAGGGATGAATATTGGAAACAACTCTATACAAAGCTTTTGCCATTACCTCATATGTGTCCTGTGTACTGAGGAGCAAAATGTCTAATAATTAGCTGTCAAGGGATCAATATATATATATATATATATATATATATATATATATATATATATTTTTTTTTTTTCTTATTATTATTTTTATTATTATTATGAAGTAAAACTTTATAACATTTTACTTTGAGTAAAAAAAAAGACAGTTAAACTATCTGATCAATGACATTATAAAGCTGTCCATTCGTCTATGGCACATCCATCCCTTCCATACCCCAGACCCCATCAGAATGAGCTGTCCCACCACCTGTCCACTAGTGCTGGGCAAACCCCTCAAGTTTAGTTTTATTTCAGGTTTGAGTGGTTTATTTTGGTGCAGATAAATGAATTTATATTTCTTCTTAACAAAAATTTAATTACATAGTAACTAGAGATGAGCGAATTCTTCAAAAATGTGGTTCGCCGAATTTTCCAAAACGATTCACTCCGAATTAATTTGCAGCTATTTCCTGGCTGCAGAGAGCCTGTATAGTGGTGTAGAACACTGTGCCTTGCAGTAACTCACATAGGGAGCCTACTGTGGTAGTCAAACAATACTGTGAGTCCGAATGACACGCACATGGCAGGCGTCGCTCTTAGAATCACTGCACACTTCACTTACTTGGCCAGTCACGGGGCCAAAAGTGACCAACTAAATCAAGTCAATGTTAGTGCCAGGTATAAAGAACCGTGCAGAGGCCCAAGATCCTACTGTAGCGGGAAAGAGCGCACTCCTTTTACACCATCGTCTGCTGATTCCACATAGATGTCTACAGAACCTGTTCTATTAAACGCTTATACAAGTAGAGCCCCCCTGACAGAGTGGAGAGGGTGTCAGCAGTAAGTTTGTGTTGACGTCACTGATTATTTTGCCCTTCCTCTGATCAGTCAGAACAATAACCAAAAAAACGGATCCTGTCTGTTGAGTATCCTCCTTCTCTCGGTCAGGATTTGGTTAGTAATCCATCAGTATTGCTGATGCCAAAAAAAAAACAGGAGTGGATCCAAAACAGAGATGACACATGAATGGAATATTTGCATGTCTTATGTGTTTTGTACCCACTCCTGCTTTTGGCTATCAAATCATAAGCCAATTCTGATGGGACCATACAGGCCTTACAGCTGCTACACAGACAGGATCCGTTGTGCGTCTCATTTTTCCTTACTTCTTACAGATCTGAAGAAATAAATGATGATGTCAACCAGACCAAAAAGGCCAAATAGTGGCCCAGTAATGGAGTGGGGAGGGTGAGAACAGCATGAGAAGTGACATAGTGTTGAGGTAGCAGCAGCATGAGGAGGCCACAGAGTGGCAAGGTGACATAATGTGGAGATGGCAGCAGCATGAGGAGGCCACAGAGTGGCAAGGTGAAATAATGTGGAGGTGGTAGCAGCATGAGGAGGCCATACAGTGACCCAGGTGACAGAGTGAAGAGGTGGGTGGCACAAACAGTACCCGCTAATGATGGTGGCTGTAAGAAGGAGCACTTGGCATCAGATAATCATCATCTTTTAATAGTTCCACCATGGGGAAATTCAGTGTTACAGCAGCAAAGATAAACAATACAAATACAAACATATACAAGAATGTTCCAAGGTAGAGGCATTTCATTGATAGCCAACAGACAGATAAGAAGGCGCGGGGGGGGGGGGGTATCACAGACAGAAAGATATTTCAGTTCTCTGTATGGACTAATCTCCGCTTAGGTCAGTGTTGGTTGTACAGCCTGACCGCAGTGGGGAGGAAAGACTTCCGATAGCGCTCCTTCTCACACTTAGGGTAAAGTAGTTGGTCACTGACAGTACTGCCCAGCTCTCAGTGGGCTCTCCAGGACAGAGCTGGCCCTCCTAATCAGCTTGTCGAGTTTATTTCTATCCCTGGATGATATACTGCTCCCCCAGCAGGCCACTCCGAAGAAGATGGCTGAAGCCACTACTGAGTTGAAAAAAGTCCTAAGAAGTGCCCCCTGGACTCTAAAGGCTCTCAGCCTCCTAAGCAGGTAGAGCCTCCTGTGGCCCGTCCTGTACAGGACCTCCATGTGATCTGCCCAGTCCAGCTTATTATTAAGGAGCACAGCCAGGTACTTATAGGTGTTGACAATCTCTATGCCCATCCCCTGGATGTCCACTGGTTTAGGAGGGCATCCGCATTTAAGGAAGTCCACCACCATCTCCTTGGTCTTCCCAGATGTGTGGCATCAGGCGGGTGGCAGCATCAGAATAGTAGCTGAGGCAGGTAGCCAGAAGAAACCTCTTTTGTCAAGGTTTGGGTGAGGCGGCACAGATGATTTAATATGATGCATCAGACAATGGTGGATGGAAACCCTGGCTTAGCCACGCCTGATTCATCTTCACAAAGGTCAGTCTCTCCACATTTTTGGTGGACAGGTGAGTTCTCTTTGGGGTAACTATGGCCCCCGAAGCACTAAACACCTGCTCTGATGCCACACTATTGGCTGGGCAGAACAGCTTTTCCAGTTCAAACTCGGCCAGTTGCAGCCACAAATCCAGTTTGGCTGCCAGAGTCCACCACTTGGAAAGGGAGGGACTGCAGCACCAGCAACTTGGACAGGAGCACTTTCAGCTTCTGCACCTTTGGATGAGTGCACGCATACTGTTGTCTCTTCAAAATCGCTTTAGTGATCGAATGCTGACGCAATGACTGACTAGGAGGAGGAGGAGCAGGAGCATCAGGATCAGCAGATGATGGTAAGGACACAGAGCTTCCTTTGGCTGAGGTGGTGGAGCCTTGACTGCCTGAAATGTAGTGTGTGCCACTGGGTGATGTAGCAGTTGCTACGGCAGGCTGGATCACCACATTGGAGCCACAGTTCTCCCAGGCCACTTTATGGTGACGCTGCATATGTTGACGCAGGGCTATGGTGCGAACATTGGCACCCTGGCCACGCTTCACCTTCTGCCCACAGATTCAACATATGGCCATGTTCAACTCCCCCAGCAGCTTAACAAAAAATTGCCAAACTGCCGAGTAGGTGATTTTACCCCCAACACTCCACACTGACTGACTGCTACTGCCACTGCCTCCGTGAACCCCTGCACCACTGCTTTCTGGACAGGTAGGCTGCTGTGAAGCGGGTGGTCTACCCTGGGCATGTTTGGCTCCTGACCTCCCACTGCTGTCACCCTGCTGACTCCTGGCCACGCTACCGACTTGCTGGCTCTGCCGCTGCCTCATGCACAACCTGCCACCCTCTTCTCATGATGATGATGAAGACCCTTCGTCACCCTGCTCCCAATTGCGATCGGCTACATCATCATCAAGTACTGTCTGCACATCACTGATGTCCTCCTCAAAGGTCTCTGAGCCAGGAGCTTGACCGCTTGCAACACCAGCTCCCACGCCACTATCCTCATCACTACTTGCCTGCTTACCGGAGGAAGCAGCGGATGTCTCCTCCAGATCTTGGCTGGGCAGTAGCTGCTGACTGTCCTTTAGTAGCTCGTCCTCACTGTATAGTGGAGCTGAGCCCACAGCATAGAGTATTTCTCTGGCTGAGGGAACAGAAAAGGACAGAGGCATGTTGAGGGCAAGGGCCTGCTCCCGGGCCATGTCAACTAAGGGTTGTGTCTGAAGAACCCACCGACTCTTGGCTGGGGATGTCTGATGTGACTTGGGATGAAGTGGATGACTGAGTCAACCATTCTAGAACTGCCGGGTTGCTGGTCAAGACATGACCTCTAGCTGACACTGGGAGCTCAAGCCTCTGGAAGTGACCCCTGCTGCCACGCCCCCTTACTGTGCTGCGATCTGTACCTGTGCCAGAAACATTTAGGCCTGTGCCCCTCCCCTGTGCTGGGCCTGTCGCTTCTCTGTCTGACATACGATTAGATCAAATAAGTAAATGAAAAGGAAATTAATACAGGGCAAAAAGGCTTGTGATGTTCTCCCTTCATCACACAACGGCTAATAAGCCCATTATTTTTTCCCCACTAATAAACACCAAGAAAAGGTGTTATAACAGATAACTGTGGAGATTAATGGATAACAATCTTTTTTTTTGTCACTAATGCATGGCAAAAATGCTTGTAATTTTCTCCCTTCAACACACAATGGGAATAAGCCACTTATTTTTTCCCCACTAATAAACTCCAAGAAAAGGCTTTACAACATATAACTGCACTGCACAAAGACTAATAAGACCCCAATAATTTGCATTACACAGGTATGATCTATTGCAAACCTGCAATGAGCAGCAGTATAATGGCAGTCAATGCAGCGAGGTGTAGTAGGATTGTTCCTATTATCCAGGCTGCAAATACACCAAATGAACCCTGTTCTGCTTCAATACTCTGTATAAATTCCTCCCTATCCTTTCCCTACACTTCTAATGCCCTTTCCCTGAACTTCGATTGAGCAAAATATCAGTTTTGAAGTCTTTTCTACCACTCTCCCTAGAGCCTGCTAACGTCTCTGCCTGCACACTGTAAAATGACTGAATGTAAAATGGTGGAGCAGCAGCCATTTTAGGAAAAAATGTGATTCAATACCACAAAGTGTGAGGAAATCCCGATTCGATGCGAATCGAAGATTTCCTGAAATTCGGATCGAATTCCACTTCGTCAGCTTCGATTCGCTCATCTCTAATTATAACCTACCAAGTCCAGAAATATTGGTTAAAGGATTTTTTTTTGAACTATTGACAGTGGCCAATTGACTGTATGGGGACATTCTGTTTTTTGTTCCTCTTTCAGAGAGCCTAATAGCCATGTCTTTGTGTTTCATTTATTTTATTATTTCTTCTAATTACCTGTATCATTCAATCTTTTTTTTTTTTTTTTTTTTTGCTGCACCCTTACTACTGAATAAACTTCTATCCAAGAGAGACGGTTTTCTATAACACTGGGTAGGAAGCGGGCTGGGTATAACCATACAGACCCAAGGGGTTGACAGCAACCCATACTAGAAATGCAATGAGTATACATATATCTATTGTGGCCAGGGAACTATGGGACAGATAATATTCTTGTTCAATGACTAAACTAAAAACTAAAAACTCTCCTGTTCTATAGAGAGACAAACCAATAATGTCCATAGGTGCTGTAAGAGGACAGAAAAGAAAGAGACTGCATCCTGTGAGATGGGTGATCAAGTATGTCAATGTGCTTTAAGAATCAGTCCTGTGGGATATACCTGTGTGTAGTGAAAGACTTTTTGAGCATCAGTCCTGTAGGTTATTGCAAATGTGAAGTCATCAGCCTTTGAATTACAACAAACAAATCCTGGATTACAAGAAGGTTTATGGGATAGATTGAAAGGACATGGTGTGAAGGAGAGATTCTGGATTTCAAAGGAAAACATCTAAGTACCTCTCTCATTCCTTCTGAAATTCCCCTGGGAAAGACACTAAAGAAATTAGTACTGTTACTGCTTCACATTCTGGTGTCGGGTCTTTGCCAGTGGCTGTAGTGCCAGTTATCATCTACTTTACATCAAGTGACTAGCACTTCATCCTCCTACTCTAGGTAACTCTTGAATTGTGAGTAACAGATTACCATGTCATGTCCCTAATGATGATGTTGATCTTGTGGCTTATTTTAATAGTCTCCTTGCTGTAAAATGCTGCTAAAATATTCAAAACAACTGTCAAGTGGCGTAACTTAAAGGAGTTGTCCAGATTTTTTTAATTTATGGCCTATACTCAGGATAAGCAACAAATATTTAATTGATAGGAGCCGAAATCTGACCCAACGTGGATCAACTGTTTGGGCCACTCCAACATCATTATTATACACTGCATGAAGCTGAAAGCAGTTGGCTCTGTGCTTGTTATAGTGGCCGGGCTCTGTAACAGAAGCTCTGCTCCCATTAAAGTCAATGGGAGCTGCAGTTTCGGCAACCAGCCACTACACAGGGTACAGAGTTATCTGCAGAGGAGTGCATAATAAGGGTGTCAGAAGTGGCCCAACTAGCTGATCGTGCAGGGCTATGTGTTGCCATCTCACCAATCAGATATTTATGGCCTATCCTTAGGATAGACCATAAATAAAAATTCCTGGAAACCTGGATGTACTACTACATCCTAGCTGCCTGGGCCTTAAGGAAAATGGACGTAATAGTCCCCCACATAACTGATTGATCCTGCGCAATGGGAGAAAGGCAGACTATGTGGATGCTCTATATATTATGTATTGCAGTGTATATTACTGAACCAGTGATCAGAGCATCGCTGGTTTAGGTTCTCTAGTGGGACATAGAAAAAAAAATTTAGGAAAAAAAGTGTCTTAAAAAAATAAAAAATGAATAAAGCCCCTAAAATGCCCTTTTCCTATATACAATGAATTATATAAAAAAAAAAACTAAAAATTAAATTAATCTAAACAATACATATTTGGTATTGGCACGTCCATAACAATTTTTAACTTACACGGTGAACGTTGGGGGGGGGGGGAGGAGAGTAAAAAAAAAACTTCGGAAGTAATGATTTTTCGCCATCTCACCTTACAAAACCTGCTAAAAAAAATTATAAAAAGTCATATGTACGACAAAACCATACCAAGAAAAAGCACAGGTTGTTCCACAAAAAATTAAGCCCTCAACCAAAACTATCAACTGAAAAATTTAAAATGTTACACAATTATTTTTGCATCGCCATCTTCTGTGTCCCCAAATGGGTTTTTCTTCTGCAAAATTAGTAATGCATAAAAAAAGATATAAATTAGGTATTGCTGTAATTGTACCAACCCACAGAATAAAGGTCACATGTTACTTATGCTGTACGCTGCATAGCAAAAATTTTAAAAGGTAAAACGCAGTGCCAGAATTGATGGGTTTTTTTTAATCCAACAAAAAAAGACTTAATAAAATGTATTTAGTAAGTTATAGGCACCCATAAATGATGTAATTACAAAAAGCATCTCATCCCGCAAAAAAAAAAAAAATATTGCTTGCACAATGTGAAAATACCCCCCACCCCATCGCTAAATCATTAGAATACAACTGGATGTGGCAGGAAGGGAATGTGTAAGCTGTGCAAGCGTATATCAGGGCACACCCCAGATTTAGAGTTAACAAGGAAAACTCCTTAGGGGATTCCACTTTTCTGGTACCTTAGAGGCTCTGCAAACATGACATGGCGTTCAGATATCAAACCTTTAAATCTGCGCTCCAAAAGCCACATAGCGCTTCTACACATCTGCGCCCTGCTGTGTGCCTAAACTGCAGTATACAGTATGCCCACATGTATGACACTGTTGTACCCAAGATAACACACTTAATGTCATATGTGGATATAAACTGCTGTTTGGGCACAGCCAGACCCCAGAGTATAATGATTAGAGGCGCAGGGGAGGTGACAGACATAAAACCAGTGGTACTCACCTCTCCTGTATATTGCGTGGAGTGTTTTGAGCAATAAAGGATTTTGTTGTGGAAAGGATTCCTTACACCATTATTGATCTCCTGTGCTCTGGCATGATTCCCTGCTGTTTTCATTCCTCTTCAATGACGTCATAGATGTGGGCTATGCTGGTATCATTATGAGTTGCAATGCCGGCCTGACATCTGTGATATCACTATAAAGGCTGAAGACAGCATGAAGTAGTGCCAGAGAGGTGAGTAACAGTGGCTTTTATGTTCGCTTACCTACCCTGGGCCTCCGAAGAAACCCCAGAGTATAATAATAACAGTATTTGTTTTGGTTCGGTCACCAAATACTCTTGCCGCAGGCCTGCAGCCTTACTTACTGATCCACAATCATGCTCACGGCCTTCTCCACTTCCCCTTCTTTCCTCCAGGGGGCAGCCAGGTCATGAGGACAAAAATTGTGAAGTCCTTATGATATTATATACCTAGATATCTTCTAATATACAGTATTATAGAATGATCTTGCAGGGGATCAATGTCAAAACAATTACATTTACATAACAGCCCAATAGGTTAATAGGTTGTTAAAAGATGTTCGATTGGGTTAATAGTGATGTTCTTATCTCTACCTTATATGCAACATATGCTTTAAGGGGTTAACCTGTTACTATTATTGATGACCAATTCTTAGGATAGGCCATCAATATTAGATCTGTGAGGTGCCCAACACCTGGAACTCCCGCAGATCATTGTTGCCATCCTTATAGTAGTAGCAGTTCACACTATATATCTATTTACTCATTCAATAGATTTCACCTACAAAGCTATTTTTTTATATAAGGTATTATGTGACATTGTGCAAACAAGAAAGTTACTGTATAAGGTATAGTCTGAGAATTCCCTGATTGTTACGCTTTATCCCTTACACAGGGATCTGTTCTAGCTGCAGGAATATCCGGTAGTCAGTAGAAGATCTGATTTACAGCTGGCAATGGCATACCTCCCATGGAAGTAGGGTAAGCAATTGCTATGGGTCTGTGGAGGGCGCCTGCAGGTTCCTCTCTCATCACTTTAATCTCTTATGATGTGTAAGATGGGGAAACAGCCCTCATGTTATGAATGTAACTGTTTCTGTAGATAAGTTTTTTTTTTATAAACTGACATTTGTTTGTTTGACCACAAGAGGCCACTGTTACCTCAGAAATAGAAGAGACTGTAATTCTGTAATTCCCTGGAGTAGTGACGTGGAGACCCTGTTCTGCAGAGGAGGATCAAGGAAGGAGAGAGTGTGTGTCTGGCAGCCATCTTAGCTGTGTGTGCTTCTGAGCTTGTAGAAGAAGAAGGGCTGAAGTGAGAGGAAGAGACATTCTTAAAGGATTACAGACAAGAGGTTGCTGAAGCAGAGACTGTTTGCTCAGACAGCATCCTAAGGTGAAGACTACTATCAAGGACCGGCTGAGAAGTGGCCCAGTCAGTGAGACCGCATGTTTGGATGAGACCTGCTTTCAGAGGTTCCAGAGAGAAACTGCAAGGTACCCCACAATACTGAATCAGTAAAAGAAGTAATCGTGCATGCACCGGAGTAGATTTTTGGCGCCAATTGCTTGGGACTGGATAAGGGCTTGTAGTTAGACTAGTTAGGCATCCTCATCTTCACAGGCCACACTACTGGTGAATTATCTACCTATTGGGTAGTAAGGACTCAGAGAGTTCTATAGACTAGTAACTCCCAGAGAGGAGCTTCTGAGGGAGTCTAGAAGCGACATTTTATACGTTGTCACATTTCTTTGGCTTGCAAGCTGACCTACTATGATATTTACTTGGTTATACTTTGTTTGTGGGGAATAGGGGTATTGTGATAAGTTTGTAAGCTCTTGTGTTATACCGCCGGTGCCCCTATCACACTCACTGAATTGTTCCTGTGACTAGGGTGATAAAAAGGTAACAAGCGGCAGGTTAGTTGCAGCCTGCAGATAGGTAAAAGTTTGGAGTGTTTTGGAGCTGCACATGAGAAGGCACCGCGCTGTACAACACCAGGGCCTCAGCATAACTGGCTGAGTGTATGTATAATAATTGAGATTGTTTTTCTGGTAAATAGGTGTTACTACACAAAGTGAAATCTTGTTTTTTACTAAATTGATTTGCAGTTGCTTCCTTTGTTCGTGACTTTGCTGTATCCTGGGGAGCCCACCCCGGTACACGGCTTACAGATGTCCGGTATTCCAGGTATTGTAAATCCAGTCTCAGACTTATACTCTTTGGGCCCACCAGAGAAAATGGTTCTGGGGTCTACCATACAACTATGAAGAAATTGAGCAGCTTTTAACTGCTAATTGCAATTTTTGTTTGTTGTTAATCTTTGTTGTTATTATTTGTGAATTAACCCATGAAAAATAGAAGCTAAATCCTAAATCATTTCTAAATGGGGTTGTCCTCTACCGTAGCTTTGGACCCTGTTTTATTAGACGGTCATCAGAGGATCCTCTGGTACTCTGGTGGGCCAGTCCAACCCTGCGTAAATCCTTCCCCTATTCTGTATTCAGTAACATGATAGGGTAAGGGAGACATGTCTTACCAATTCTATCTGGAGATAGATCCCTTTAATAAGGAAAGTAACAGTAGGTAAGTACACAGTCAAATAAAGGAGGCTGTATCAGGATGGCACCTTTTTGCATTTTGTGAACCTGTCAAATACGGGAGAATGTGGAGACAAATATAGCTAAAAGGGTTACAGTATTCTGTCGTTCAGCTGGATTAAAGGACACTGTAAGCAGAGCTACAGTAAGTGCACAGTTGATGTCATTGCTTCATAGGTTTATTTTTATCCTTTTGTTTTTAATCTTCAAATGCATTTGCTTAATATGCACGTCCCTTATAGCTGGGCTAACAAACTACTCAGAACATCGGATAAGCCACAGAGCACAGAACCCAGAGCTCCATCAAAGCATGGTAAAAAATACGATTAGTACAATACCTGGGGACGTAACATTATCAGAATGAATCAAGCAGTTAGGGTGAGCAAGAGACGCCCGAGTATAATAATTTGGAATATTCAAGTTGAATCTGGTTCGTTGCAAACTGATTCACCCAACACTAGTCGCAGTGGCGTAACCCCCACCGCCCCCTCCAACCCACCCCCCCAAAAAAATGCGCACACTATTATGTGCCATAGTGGCTGCTGCACTCAGTATTATGCCCCATAGTGGCCCCTGCACACAGTATTATGCTCCATAGTGGCCCCTGCACACAGTATCATGCCCCATAGTGGCCCCTGCACACAGTATCATGTCCCATAGTGGCCCCTGTACACAGTATCTTGCCCCATAGTGGCCCCTGCACACAGCATCATGTCCCATAGTCGCCCCTGCACATAGTATCATGCCCCATAGTGGCCCCTGCACACAGTATCATGCCCCATAGTGGCCCCTGCACACAGTATTATATCCCATAGTGGCCTCTGCACACAGTATTATATCCCATAGTGGCCTCTGCACACACTATTATATGCCATAGTGGCCCCTGCACACACTATTATTCCCCATAGTGGCCCCTGCACTGAGTATTTTGCCCCATAGTGGCTCCTGCACTGAGTATTTTGCCCCATAGTGGCCCCTGCACTGAGTATTTTGTCCCATAGTGGCCCCTGCACACACTATTATATGTCCCATTGTGGACCACCCATGAACAATTATTATACTCTGGAGTCTTTTCAGACCCCAGAGTATAATGATCGGAGACCCAGGGGAGGATACAAAACAAAAAAAAAACAACGTTGCTTACCTGTTCCTCGCTCCGGTCCACTCCCTGCTAATTCGGCCTTCTTCAATGTTGGACCAGGCCGGCGTGATGTGGGCCGGCGTCACGATGCAAAATGACGTCCGCTGACGTCTGGGACATCACCAAACAGGCCCGAAGCCTGGAGAAGCGTAGGAGAGGTAAATACATTGTTTTTTATGTTCCCTCACCTCCCCTGAGCCTCCGATTATTATACTCTGGGTCCTTTTCAAAGACCCCGGAGTATAATGATAGCAGAGATTGTGGTGTTCGGCCTGCGGCCTCACATACCGATCCCCACTACTGCTCACGGCCGCCTGCGCTTTCGATTCTGCGGAGCGGGACCCCGGGGAACGGTAAGTATATAGGGCCCGTTACCTGCTGGGGTTACTCCAGCAGGTAACAGCCTATAAAAAAAAAAGCATCGGGGGCCCGCGGGGCCCCGTAATGTCCTGGGCCCTGTGGCAGCTGCTACCGCTGCTACCCCCGGTATTTACGCCCCTGACTAGTCGTCATCTTCAGCTTGAATCTGATTACTTAATGTACTGTGATCAGTCACAACAAAAACCATTGAAAGCAATGGAGAAAGTGATTATCAACTGTTTACTTAATGTGTCAAAAGTCATGCTAAATTTAACTACAGTTATACAGCTGCCTCATCAGAACAGTTGGAGTGAATAAACAAAAACTAAATGTAAATCCCAGCAATATTTGGTGATAGCACCCATTGGAGGAGGAGTCCTGGAAATGATGATCCGGCCCCCACAGATATAGTCCTGATGTCAATATCATCCAGTCTGTCTGGGATGACATGAAGAGACAGAAGGATTGGAGCAAGCAACATCCACAGAAGATCTGGGCTTAGTTCTCCAAAACAGTGGGAGGAACCTCACTGCCGAATTCATTCAAAAAATGTCTGGAAGTGTACGAGGAAGAATTGATGGAAAACAAAGGACAAAAGTCACACCAAATATTGAAGGGATTTACATTTTTCTTTTCTTCATTTACTTCATTTTGTTAATTAATAACAATAAACTATTAATTTTATTTTTGAAAGCATTCTTACTTTGAGAATTTTTTCTACACCTACTTAAATGTTTTACATAAATATTAATTTAAAGCAATATTTACTAAATTATATGTTTATGAAGCAACCCCTGTACAGCTTTCTGAATATCTTTATTCCTCAGACTGTATATAATAGGATTAATCAGAGGAGTCAACACAGTATATAGAAGGGAGAGGGACTTACTCATAGAAAGTGTTAGAGTTTTTGTTGGGAGAATGTAAACACTGAATATAGTCCAGTAGAATATGAAGACCACAATGAGGTGGGAGCTACAGGTGGAGAAGGCTTTCTGTCTACCAGTAATAGATGGAATCCTTAAGACTGCCCGAACAATATAAGTATAAGACACTACAATGATTGTAGTTGGGATTATTACAATTGGAGCGCTCAAAATATAAATCTCCAAGTGAACAATAAAGGGATCTGAACAGGAAAGTTCTAGTAAGGGGATAAGATCACAGAATAAATGGTCAATGATATTAGGTCCACAAAAATTTAGCTTTGATGGTGTTATGGTGACAATGAACGAAAAAAAAGTACCCCCAAAGCAACACAATGCGGTCGATTTAACACAAAATTCATTTTTCATGATAGAGGTGTAACGGAGGGGATTACAGATGGCCACATATCTGTCATAAGTCATCACTGTGAGAAGGAAACATTCAAATGTTTCTAAGGCACAGAGGAAATACCACTGAGTAATACAATAAGCAAAAGTAATTGCCCCCCCATTATTCAGTAGGATGTGGAGCATGTTGGGGATAATGTCTGTGGTTACCAAGATGTCACCAATGGCCAATTGTGAGATGAAGAAGTACATTGGAGTGTGGAGGTTCTTGCTGGTGGACACCAATAATATTATCAAGAGATTCCCCCATATTGTTGCACCATAAACAACAAGAAATAGAATAGAAAATGATGTTCTTAAAAGTTCACTGCCTTGAAATCCTAAGAGAAAAATCTCCTTGACCACAGTCTGATTTGTCTGCAGGAATAAAAAAGTGTGGCAAATGTAACTAGACTTTGCAAGTCTTGTTGTATTACTGAAGATTAAAATAAGAACTAGTGATGAGCAAATCGATTTGATTAGAACCAGATTCAACACACCCTTGTGGTGTTTGTCACTCGTGAAACATTATAATACTCTGGGGTCTCTTAAGACCCCAAAGTATAAAAAGTTAAGTCCAAGGGGTAGTGAGTAAAACTAAGAAACACTCACCTTTCCTCACCTCTCCTGGAAGTCCAGAGGTCCCCCTTATTCGGACCTTTTCCGGCCTCTAGCTCATGTCAGGCACCTCAGGGTCACTGCTGAGGCCTCAGAGGAGACCCTTT
The DNA here is from genome assembly GCA_947044405.1 of Leptodactylus fallax. NCBI lineage: Eukaryota > Metazoa > Chordata > Amphibia > Anura > Leptodactylidae > Leptodactylus > Leptodactylus fallax. The sequence goes on from CAMRHE010000320.1 coordinate 638,920, forward strand.
CCAAGTTTGCCCTGAAACAAAATGGAGGGACTAACCTCACAAATATTTGTCAAAACAAATCCCATGAGGTTTACACATCTCTGTGAACTGAATGAAAAAATTAAAGGTTGTGTCCACCTTCACAACTATTTTTTTCACTCTCCTTTTCCTATAATTTTATCTTACCCTGTTCCTGGGTATCATCGCTTGTTCCTTCCCTTAAATACCATCTACTATCCTCTTGGCTAGACATGTCCAGATCTTAAGTAGAGGGGAAATACAGCCTTTCCAGACTTTCACATGTTGTGATATTGTGCTCAGTTGTTTTCAACACAAATTGGAATCTTCAAAGAGGTTATTCAGGACTATGGTAGGCAACTCCATTTCCTGTTCTCAAGGACTGAGCTGCAGCAAGGCCTTGTGATCTACTGACATGATGTCACCTCCTGAGAAGAGGAAGTGGCACTTGGTATCATTGTCCTAGATAACCCCTTTAACTGAATTTATGATCAGTTGACTGTGGACACATCTGTACCTTACCTCCCCAGGTCTATTACCTCCTAAGATAATATCCCTTCCATCTTCCAAGTTTTACAACCTCCCATGGTATAATTCTGTATCATGTTAATCTCTTCACTTTCAGCTGTATTATCCTTTACCCCCTTTTATATCTCCCTTCTGTAGTATCACCACCCGCCAATATCCTTTGTCCCTTTTGTGTCCTTCCCCAAGTAACAGTTCTCTTTTCTCCCAACAAGTAGCATCACTACTGGAAACTGATTATTATTTTATGATTTCTTTTTTTTTTTTTAAGGAATATTTATTGATCATAAAGGCAAGATCACACTGTGCAGGTGTCGTAGGGCTGTACAGAAATCTTTGATTTTACATTGGGGCCTAGAAACTTCAAGTTACACCTCAAGGTCCTGCCTTACTGTGAAACAAATTGGCAAAATGCGCACAATCATTAAAATGTACCGTACATGAACAATACATGAACCATTTTAAAAAATCTAAGTAAATCTCTGTACAGTGGATACAAATAGTAACATTATAAATACAGAGACTCACAATCTGGGGCACCTGCAGTACATGGGGACATTGATGACACTTGATAACATAAAATTTATTTAATGCATAAGAGAAAAAAAAATTGGAAAACTGTGAGGGGGAGAAGCACAACTATTCTGTGATGATTTTAGTGAAACAAATCACTGAAGGAAGGCTTCATGAAGAAAGGCTAGTATTTTCACTGAAAAAGGAGGAAGTGGTCAGATAAATAAAGGTTACGTTTTAGTCTAAGTACATGATAAAAACTAAGGGGAACCCTGAATAAATAAGTATAAACATAAAGTTGCAATAACTAGTATCAGGGATAAATTTTGCATCCATATATTGATGAATAGCAAAAATGTGGGACAGATATATTAGAGCTGCGTGTCCAAAAATCCCACAAATCCTTAATAGGAAAGTGCAGTGAAAGTCCCTAAGTACCGACTTCTAACATCACTGCACTTTCCTATTAGGGATTTGTCTTTATGGGGCTTTTCGTTTGATATCTCCTCCTCATGATCCTTTTTAACCCTTTCAGGACCAAACGTCATTGATGCCCCAATGTTCATGCCAAATTTAGCACTTTTGTATGCATGGCTTTGCACAGCAATATATTTTTAATGGTTTTGCCTATCTCAACTATTTTTACAATGTTTTTTTTTTTTCAGGACACATAAGGCTTGATACAAATTGCCTTATTTGTTAAATAAGTTGAATTTTTTTTTTTCGCTAAAAGTAGAAGAATGGTATAAAATGTGAAAAAAAATGTAAATTGTTCTTCTTTTACCTAAAACAAAATTGTTTTTATATATACTAGTGCACGTAAACATATTAAAATTTGCTTTCCTAGGTCTTCTGATCACAGTGGCTACATACTTATATAGTTTTTCAACAAAAATGAGGTTTTATATGGTTTTACATCCAGCATGGCTTATTTTTTGGACCTATAGTCCATGTGCAAATTAACCAGTAGTTTAGTATAGTAGAAGGCTGTAAACTGCTTATGTTATCTCTAGCTAGTCTCCCTGCTGAGAGCAAACATCCAGGAAGTAGGTGATGGTGGGGACTGGCAGAGGAGCAAGTTCTGCTAGCACAATGTGAATGGAAAGGCAGTTTCACTTTACTATGATCACTATAAAGAGTTAAATTTTGTTGATAAAAGTGATGATAAAAGTTCTAAAAGCTTCCCTTATCACAGTGTAACTCCCGGACAATACACTCAACATGGAGATGCCGGCACTTATCACTTCTACAGCAGCAATTGTAAATCATAGATTGACTTTAAAGGGATTCTATCATTAAAAAACATGTTTTAAACTAAGAGCACATAGGAATAGCCTTTATAAAGGTGATTCATCTCTTATCTTTATCTTGAAGGTTCATGCTGCCCTTTTTTTCAATTTTTATTCATTCTTCATTGTACTAAGAATGCACAGGGGGAGTTACCGTTTTCATGCTATCCAGCGCCGCCTTTCTTCTGCTCTGGCCATTCTCCTTCTCTTCTTACAGGAGACTACCACACAATGTTTGACGGAACAGTTGACTGCACATGTCCGTCGGCCATTTTGTGGTTTAATTAAAGAAGAGCAACTTTGCCAGAAAAAAAAAATATCAATGAAGATGACAAAGTAAGGAAGATATTGAAAGAGAATGGAATAATGGTTAACCTTTATTTTCATCAAAATATCAATTTATGGCAGTCTTAGAAATTTACAGTATAAAAAAAGCAACATTATATTGTATGGGCAAGCTGGAAGGGTTATGTACAACAAAAAGAAGAGTAACAAAATATCTATTATCAGATACATTTAACAGCTTTTCTCTCAATCCTCTTTATGTCCAAGAATTCTTCCATTGTTTTCCTCTTATCCTCTAATATACGAAATACAACACTCCAAATTTCTTGCAGATGGGTACTGGAGATCTGCAGGGGTGCCAAATTTTGGATCCCTGCAGATCTAATATTGATGGCCTATCCTAAGGATGTTAGAAGATGGATAACCCCTTAAAAGCACTTCAAATCTGCCTGAAAACTCCTTCTTACAAACAAACCTATCTGCAAAAAACATCATACTGCATACTGTAGCTGTTTTCCTTCAACTTCTAGGTGTATTGTTGTATCTGTACATATTACATTATCTTTATATCATTTAAATGCACAATGTTGCTGAAGGTGACAGCACTATATACACAAATAATAATAATAATAATAATAATAATAATAGACTTTGCTTTTGCACTTACATCAGATGTCTCCATTTTTCTACTTAAACATTTCTGAACTGTTTCCTTGGAAATATTTCTCATTTTCCTTTATTTAAAAAAATCAATAAATAAAATTCCAATAAACTGATTCAATGCAGAAATCAGGTGATCAGCTACATGACTATTACACATATGAAGTGACTACCTGTATATTTATATATATACTTAGTGATGGGAATGGATGTTGGAAACAACTCTGTACAAAACTTTTGCCATTACCTCATATGTCTCCTGTGTCCTGAGGAGCGAAAAGTCTAATAATTAGCTGTCAAGAGATCACAATAGTTTTTCAATTATTATTAAGAAGTAAAACTTTATAAGATGCAGACTTTTAGTAAAATAAAAAAGTTAAAGTATCTGATCAATGACATTATAAAGCTGTCCATTCATATTTTGACACATCCATCCCTTCCACAAGCTAGACCCCATCCGAATGAGCTGTCCCACCACCTGTCCACTAGTGCTGGGTAGTTTTATTTCAGGTTTCAGTAGTTTGTTTTCATCCAAATAAATTAATTTATATTTCTTGGTAGCAAAACTGTCATTATACAGTAACCCTAGTGCCAGGATATGGGTCAATGGCCTTCTATTTGCTCTTTTCACCACTACTAATGGGACTAGACAGGGGTGTCCCTTCTTGCCCATGATTAACTAAACTTTTAAAGAATAACTAAAGTTTAGTAGAGGTACTAAATTAGTTTTACCAATTATTTTACAAAACTTTGGTTATTTATTCTATAAATCTTTAGGTTTTTAGTATTCTACAAAACATTTATTTAGTTACTCTATAAATCTTTAAGTATTTTAGTTGTTACTTCACAAAATTTTAGTTATTCTACAAAATCTTACTCATTCTACAAATCTTTAGATATTATTTACTCAACAAAAATGTAGTCATTTACTTATTCTACAAAACCTTAGCTGTTTAGTTACTCTATAAAACTTTAATGATTTAGTTTCTACAAACTGTTATGTTTAGTATTTTACTCATTATACAAAACTTTAGTTATATAGTTACTCTTTAAAGCTTTATTTTTTCATTCTATTTAGTTATTTATTTACTTTATAATACATTAGTCATTTAGTCACTCTATAAAACTTTAGTTTTTCTATAAAAGTTTAGATGTTTAGTTATTCTGCAAAACTGTAATTATTCTAAAAATCATCAGTTATTTAGTTACTCTATAAAACATTAGTTATTTTGTTATTCTACAAATCCTTAAATAGTCTCTCTAGAAAACTTTAGTTATACTTCAAAAGTTCAGTCATTTAGTTATTCTACAAAACTGCAGTCATTCTATAATTTTTTAGGTGTCTGGTTTCTCTGCAAAATTTTAGTTATTTAGTTATTCTACAATAGTTTAGCTACTGTACAAAACATTAATAATTCTACAAATCTCTAGTTACTCTACAATTTAGGTGGATAAAATTTTGTAGAATAAGTAACATTTTGTGAAATAAATAAATAAATATATACTTTTGTAGAAAAAGTATTTAGAGTAATTAAGCTTGACATTCATTTGTTTCACAGCCATAGATGCTAACTACATTGCTGTCTAACATCAGGATCAATATCCCCAGTTAGTCAACTAAGAAAAAGAATAGTATTCTAAAAATGTATGCCACAAACAAAGAAATATTTGATGTGAATGTTGGTTGCTAAATTATTATGTAATATGCATAAAATTACTTCTAAAGAATCCTATCCTTAATTTCCTGTCATCTGGTTATCATTATATTTTGGGTAAAGGAATTTCTTTCCTTTCTCATTTCAATGAATAATTTAGAAGGCAATATGTGATCACTGACATTTCATGTATTACTCATATTTAGTTATTTTGCTATTTTTATGCTATCTTTAGGCTAATATATTAACATTATTTATAAAAAAAAAAATACATCTACAATAAAATGTAAGTTAAAGCATGGGACTGGGTATGCTATCTTTAATTCATGTGCTGTATTCCTCCCCGAAGGTGAATCAATTCATAATAGCACCAGCCAGGGCTGCCCGCTTTCCTGATCCTATACACCATAGTAGTGAAAAACCTCTTGGTGGCCATCAGAAGCAACCCCGATATATAGGTACTCCCTATCAGTAATCTACACCTAAAAATATCAACATTCGCAGAAATGTTCTGCTCTTCATAATAATGATAATAATAGTAATAATAATAATAATCTTTATTTATATAGCACCAACTTATTCCGTAGTACTTTACAAATCAGAGGACACATGAACAGACAATATGAGACATTACAATGTGACAAAGAAATAAAACATATCAAATGATAGGAGTGAGGGCCCGGGCACAAGAGCTTACATTCTATGACACACCCTCTAACGATGTTCCCCTCCCTTCTCCATGAAATCGCCACATATACAGTAGCTTTTATAGCAATTACAAAATTAACCTATCAAAAAGTAACGCGCTTAACACTTCCATATCTGTATCCCTGGTCAAAACTTTCCACTCTGCCTTCCCCTTTTCGTGGTCCTCAATAGCCATTAAATATCTCTGTGTTTGCCTCCCAAGCTCCCTTAAATATACCTATGCACTGAACTTCCTCCCTCTCTTATATACCCTTCAATCTATACTCAATCGCTAGGATACGAAAGGTTTCTCGTGGTTCGGCCACATAAACATCTTGAAAATGAACGTCCTGCCTAGGTTGCTTTACCTTTTTGGGGAGTACAACAGGAATTGTTTCAAAGGGTTTCTTTCCTCAGTTCAAAAGACCTTTTCTAAATTTATCTGGGCCGCAAAACCACCTAGACTTGCCAAACACATCATGATTAGGTCAAAACAAAGAAGTGGCCTGGCTGTCCCAAACTGCACACAGTACTATTTGGCTGTGATCATGGCACGCATTCTAGACTGGCAGCACTATTCCCACACCAAACTCTGGGTGCTTTGGAGAAGTCCCTGTGCTCTCTTCCTCATGCCACCCTCCCGTGGCTCCATAGATGCCACTGGACGGGCAAGGCCACACATGAACTCCGCTATGTAACTCATCAAGAGCTTGAGGTGTTTACACTGTACCGCGCTGTCACCTGCTTATTCAAGAATGATGGCCTGATGACCCCTGTCACGGGCAACCCAAACTTCCCAGACGCTCTCCACTCCCCATTCAGATGACAAACTGCCAGCATATACGACACGATGGGAGCAGGATTTGGGGGCTTATTTTCCACCAGCTGTGTGGCTCACGGCCTTCCGTTCCTGCCACAAATTCTTCATCTTGTGCAAATCTGAGGAAACAAACTAGAAAATTCTTTCTCGCTGGTACAGGGTTCCCTCTGTGCTACATGAGCTGTTCCCTTCAGCTTAAGATCGCTGCTGGAGATGCAATGCTGACCACGAAATAATGCTGCACATCTGGAAATGCCCTTGATTGGTCCCCTTCTGGAATGAGGTTCGCCACATAGTTGAGAGGGTCGCTGAAATTGCATTGGAAGATGACCCAAACCCTCTCCTCCTTTTCATCTTTCCCAGTAAATTCAATAAACATTCTTGTAAGCTGCTAGGTTTTTTGGTAGTAGCGACCAGTTTCGACATACCCAGGCTCTGAAAAACCACCTCCCTCCATATTGGCATGGTTACAGGATATTCTCTATATTCGCCGCATGGAAAACCACCTTAAGGAACTTAAACCGATGATGACCCACACTAACAGGTGTGGTCGCTGTGGAATGTTTTGTACAACTCTTCCAACTTCCAAACTGTTTTCCCTGCACCTCTTCTTCAGAGCCCACATCTCTCCCTCTTTCACCTATTTAGTTTGAATCCCCCCCCCGACCTCCAACTCCTGTTCAACTTGCACCCTGGTTCTCCTGGAGATTCGCCTGCGAGAAATCTCCTTTTGAGAAACATTCTCTCCCTTTTATTAGCCTCTGTTGATGCTTCAGTTATCTCCCCTTTTCCTTTTAATTCTCGCTTTCTGATTTGCTCTGCTGCGACAGAGGGTTTGGTTTTCCCCATTACCTCCCTTACCCTCTTATTACTCCCAACCCATGTATACCTCCCCCACCAAATACCCTCCTGTCGCTCCCTTCCCCACTCTTATCCCCACATTGTATTTGACAAGAACATGTGTTGTTTTTCTTTTTATTGTTTCTACTATTGTTAAAAAACCTGATAAAAACTTTAATGAGAAAAAAAGTAAGTTAACCTTTTATAATTACACAGTTACTGTAATTTAAAAAAAACAAAAACAAAAAAAAATGGTCTTTTACTTATTTTTGGGACCAACAATGAAAAATTGGCCATGTAGGTTTTGATTGTAGAAAGCATGCTTTATGTGTTTATTTTGCTGTATTTCTGAAGTTTTGTTTATCAGAAACGCAACTCAGGAAGTAGACAGTTTGACCTTTTAAGATGCAGCACAATTTTTCAAATCAGACGTGTAATTTGTGTCAATAATTTTGGAATGCTTTTACTTATACATTTAAGGGGTTTTTTTTTGTTTTTTTTTTGTGACACATTGTACTTTATGTTATTGGTACGTTTTGTCCAATATGTTTAGAATTTATTTATACAAAGATCCATAGTTTACTGAAAAATTAGAAAAATAGCTAATTTCTAATTTTACTCTTTTATGCTTGTAAGAGGGATAATCAATCCACACAGAATAGGTAATGATTAACATTTAACATATGTCTATTTTATGATGGCATAATTTTTTGTAAACTTTTTAATTTGTTTAAGCTCTTAGAAGGCTTATAAGTTTGGCAGCAATTTTTCATGTTTTCAAGAAAATTTTCAAAAAATACTTTTTAATCCCTTCCCGACATCTGCCATTTTAGTACGGCACTGCCGAGAAGGACTTCCTGCAAACTGCTGTACTACTAGGGTGGAAGCATGGTGCGCACACAGAAACTGTGTGCACACTGTGCTTTGCGGGTGTCAGCCATATATAACGGCTGACACTGTCCTCTGACACCCCCGGTCGGAACTGAGCTCTGATCGCGGTTGTTAACCCCTGAGATACTGCGGTCAAACATGACCTGAACATCTCAGGGGCTCTGCAAATGGGACATGGTAATTGAAAAGTATTCCAGGAAAATCTGTCCTTCAAAAGCCAGTTATCGCTCTTTCCATTTCAAGCACTGCCATGTGCCCGTACATCAGTGTACCAGCACATATGGGGTATTGTCGTGTTCAGGAGAAAAAAAGTTAGTTGGTTATTCTCCTTAAACCCTTTGTGAAGATGAAAAATTTGAGGCTAAAGTTTCATTTGATTGGAAAAAAAGGTAATTATTCATTTTCACATCAATATGGTAATAAATTCAGTGAAAAACCTGTAGGATCAAAATACTCACTATACCCCCAAATATATAAAATATAAATTCCTTGAGGGGTCTAGTTACCAAAATGGGGTCACTTTCTAGAGGTTTCCACTGTTTTGGCACCTCAAGGGCTCTGTAAATACGACATGGTGCCTGAAACTGATCACAGCTGCTTTCCAAAAGTTCATTGGAGCTCCTGCCCTTCTGCGTCTTGCTGTGTGCCCACATATCAGTTTACACCCACATGTGGTTTATTTCAGTAGTCAGGATAACTTGCATAACAAATTGTGGGATGCATTTTCTCCATTAACCCCTTGTGAATGTGTAAATACTAGGACTAAATGAACATATTAGTAAAAGAAAATGAAACTGTTAGGTAATTGCCAGTTAAGCAATTCCCCAGCAGCTGCTGCTGGAACCTGGAAGGAAGGGGAAGGACGGAGACAGTGAACCCTGATGCTAGGCCCATCCTGTGTCCCTACCTGCTTGCCACAACTACCCTAGTGGCAGTGGACAACTGGATGATGGTCCCTTCCTATGATAAGTGAAACACAGAATGCAGACAAGACACAAAGAGAGGTCAAACTAGCCAAGGGTTGGAACCAGACGGGAAACAAGGAATCCAGAAGAATAGTCAAGAGTTCAAAGCAAAGGTCAGAATACAGAATATCAGAGAAAAGAGGTAATATGCTAGCACGCTCTAAAGAGACTAATAGCAAGCCCCCATGTAAGCACTAATGGGTTGTATATGAGAAGCTCGGAATCTGCCCCAGACGTGATTGGAAGATAAGATGTCAATCATAGAGCAACAAATGTTAACTCTTCACGAACCAGAAGGAACTCAGAATACTGGCTGGACTGATACTCAGAAACAACCTCTCAGTTTTGCTATAACAGAATACAAAAAGAGGCCCAGGAGCAGGGGATCATCAGAAGACATGTCTCCCGCGCTGCACCATGCAGCCGGAGGATGGCGCAGAAGTCTGAACGGACAAGGATGCTACGATGTTACAGAAATGTGTACCTTTTACCTCCATTTTATCTTAATTCCTGTTAAACGCTTATAGGGTTGAAATACTTGGTATATGCTGTTTTGGCTTACTTAAGGAGTGCAGTTTTGAAAACTGGGTGATTTATGGGGCTTTGTAATAAAGGGGGATTTCAAAACCCCTTCATAACTGGATTAGTCCCTTGCTTGAAAAATGGGTTTTGGAAATGTTATTGAAAATGTTGAATATTGTTGTTTGAATTGTAAGCCTTATAATGCTTGTAAAAAATAAAAGGGTGATTAAAGTTTGATGCCAACATAAAGCAGAGAGATGGTACTGTACATTAGATTTATGATCTAATTTGGGTGGTATGACTATCTGTATGCAATGCGCAACATTTCAAACTTTTTAAAATGCATATTTTTGAAAAATTTCCACCAAATTTTCTATTTTTTCATAATTAAACACAAAACATATCAGAATTTACCACTAAGACTAAGTACAATGTGTCGTAAAAATAATATAAAAATCACTTTGGTGAGCTAAAGTGTTCCAAAGTTATTACTGCATAAAGTGACACGTCAGATTTGAAAAATCGAGCTCTGTGGGGAAGTCAAAAACTGGCTTTGGTGGGAAGGGGTTAAGGGACCAATTCAGTTCTGAAGTGGTTATGGTGCCTAAACATTAGAAAACTACACATACAGTACATCACCCTATTTAAAGAACTGCAACCTTTAATTAGGAGTGTTTCTTATCACTTTTATTTCTTTATGATACACACGCTACAGCAACTTCAACAATGACCCTTCTCTCGCTGCACTGAAAATGATTTTACAGAGATAAAGCAGAAACAAAGTTACATGCAGCATCAAGTCCAGATGTCTTCTCTAAGTACTATGGATGCTTCCAGCAGCCAGTATGGAGAGTTGCAGGGCAAAACAGGACAGCAATTTACCATTTTAACGGCCTGCAGGGACAAGGATGAGCTCTGCAGCCCGATGTTGACTGGTTGGGAAGAGGTTATATTGGACCAGATTTGTGGTTAGGAGAGACACTGGCATAAATGAGGAACATATTTTCTACACCTAGTTTGGGCTACAATTATCAACTTGTTTTTTTTTACAGTAAAATGGACCAAAACCCACCCCAGTTTGATTGAAGTGGCAAGTTGGACAGAGGGCACTGGCTCCCTTCATTTCAATGGGTGCACAAGAGATAGTCTAAGTACAGCTTTTGGCTATCTTTGGTGGTCTCATTGAAATAAAATGAGCAGCATCTTCTGCCTGACTTACTACTTTAATCAAACTGGGGTGGAAAACACCCCAATTCTTATGATTGGTCAAGGTCTTAGCATTTGGACCCACACTAATCAGCAAGATATCTTTGGATAGCATGTATCTGTCTGAAGGTGGGGCCCTAGTACATACCATAATAATATTTCAACATTTCACCTTTGTTTTTTAACCTCATGATCCACACAAGTCCATCTCCTATATATTTGAGAGTCTGTGGGCATTGAGAATAATGTGCAGGTATAGAGTATGGAAAGCAGGGTTAGAAATGCAACACCAAAATGTATTGATTATACCCACTGAATTTATTTGAATGTGCTGCATATGTGACGGACTCCATTGTGGTTGTGCTCTCCCCCCTTCTGTCTTTCATGGTTAACTATTTGTTAGTGCTGTTCAGTCTTCTATATAGAATTGCTGAGAACAAATCTTGCAGAAAGTCAAATAGTGTAGAGTTTCTGCAAACCCCCAAGCCAGCTATGAAGTAAAGGTAAAAATGTATTTTTGTATTTTTTTTTTTACTTAAATCTAATAGCACATTGCAGCATGATATCATAGTACAAAATCAATTAAAAACAATTGCAAGAAGTCAACTTAAATGGTCACTAACTTTTCAGACAACTTAGCCCTCTTAAATAGAGGATGTTAGTCTGGACCAAAATGTAATGAACTTTATTTACAAATTATGTAATTTACTGTCTGAAAGAACTTTCTAAAGATCTTGCCACTCGGTGTCTCTCTTTTTGCTACTTTGCTGTTCAATCATTGTTACTATGGAAGATCCTTCTTTAGAAACCATCAGACTCAAGGAACACAGTGAGTGGATGGGTAGCTTTTACTGCCTGTACACTGCACAGAGAGGAGTCTGCAGCTTCTTACAGCAAGCACTGAGTATAAGGAGAGTCTACCTAATTTTATTTACTTCTGACTAGCTGCTTGTATTATTACTGATGAGATGTTAGTCATAGCCAGTAGGTAGTTTTCCTGAATGTTCTCAGATCTCTCTTTTTATATTTTTAGTTGCATCATAATTTGGATTTGCAGTACAGAGTCCCTGAATCTCCTATATTATGGTCTTTTGTGTTATCTCAGCTGTTTGTTTGCTATTTTACAGTTACTCCTGGCAGAATTACAAGTAAATAAACCAGTATTAATAATAATAATAATAATAATAATAATAATATTATTATTATTAATAATGGATGGGGAGGGGGGCAGATGTCTCTGTATTGTACATGGCCCATGTCTCTGAGAGAAACACAAAAAGGATTGCAGCCATTATGGGCCTATAACCAAGAGAAAAGCTGATTGGACACCATGTATGAAGAATATATGACTGTATACAGCCGGAGAACAGACTGATCAACAAGACTCTGAAGATATTTCACCACATGATGAAAACACGGGTGTCCTTTAAAGATGCTCACAACTGTTCATTTAACTCCTTAGCTGTCAAGTTAAAAAGGAATCAATCTATATATCTGGCAGGGTTTTATTTCAAATTAAAAACAATAAGACATGCAAAGCAAGTCTTCTTATCTCGAAGACAAAAATGCAATAAAATCATATATGTTTATTAAATAATGACTTTCTTTTCCCATTTAGTAAAGATGAGGTTAAGATATCTGTTTAAGGCTGAAATGGCAAGGTTACAGAGGAGCATGAACTAATGTGGCTCTGTGTAGTATCTGATGTAGACCTGTGGACAGGAGGATCCACCACCTGAGATGAGCATGTAGTAATAGTGCACAAACTGACTGCAGTGAGAAAATGTCGCCGTTGATAAAGAAAACTATTCAATTCAGTTTTTACTAATAATCAATTGCTAATATATTGTATTACAGCTTTATTACTGATATTTTCACACGTGGCCTTGTTACTATGTTCCTTTCAAGAATGTTCATCTATAATCTACAGAATTACTTATAACCTACCAAGTCCATAAATCTTGGCTGAAGGCTTGTTTTTGGAATTATTGAGAGTGACCTAGTGACTGTATTTGGACATTCTGTTTTTGTGACTTGAGCCACACATCTCAACCTCTTTCAGAGATCCTAAATGGCCATGTCTTTGTGTTTCATTTTTTCATTGTTTCTCTTAAATTACCTGTATCACTAAATCTCATTTTGCTGTTACCTCACTTCTGAATAAACTTTCATCTACTTTTATCCAACTGAGAGACGATTTTCTAGAAGCATATAGAATACTCCTGTACAATGACAACTGAAAAATTTCCTGGTCTATAGAGACACCAACCTCTAATGTACTTAGGTGCAGGGAAAAAATAGAGACTACACCCTGTGAGATAGGTACTGTGGGCATCAGTCCTGTGGAATATGATTACCTCAACTGTGAGGTCATCAGCCCTTGGATTACAACTTTGTTGCTATCGGTAGTGGTGTTTAGAATTTTTCAGTTACTGTGTATGTGTGCCCAACAATATAATTTTCCTCCAATACATAGGATAGGGGATAAATTGCATATTAGTAGGGGTCCAACATCTGGGATCCTCACCAATCTGAATGGAGTAGTGGTGCTGCTGCTCCATTAATTTCTATGGGATTTCCTGAGACAGTCAAACTACAGAGCTCAAATATTTCTTGATGAACCCTAGAAATGAATGTAGCGGCAGTGCATCTGTATGGTTACCATTTCTTGAAGACTTGGGTGAAAGGCTCCTCTGTTCCCAGTGATTGGACCCCCACAATCTTCAATTTCTTTTTTTACATTCATAGGCAAACACATTCAAAAACTTAGGTTTTGTGCCCTCTTTGAGAGGTTATTGTAACCACCACAGTTGTAGCCCCACTTATGGTTTTGTAACTATTGTTGTCTTGTCTATGATGTTTAAAGGGGTATTCTGGGCTGAAAAAAACTCCTTACTGTCAAATGCAGTAAATATTGTATGTAAACACTTGTAATATAGCTTAGCTATCTCAGCCTCCGAGCAGTGTGAAGTGTGCCCCCTTCTCTTCTAAGACAATATCTCACATTCCACTGAATGATCATTATGTATCCCTCAGGTGTCCCCTGCTATGGCTTTTGAGTCTTCTACAGATTGTACAATGAAACATCCTGGATTACAAGAAGGTTTATGGGATATATTGCAAGAATAAGATATGAAGGAGAAATTCTGAATTTCAAAGGAAGACATCTATTCTACCCTCTCATGTCTTCTGAAATTCCCCTGGGAAAGAGATTAAATAAATTGGTACTGTTACTGCTTCCCATTCTGGTGTCAGGTCTTTGTTGGAAGTTGTAGTCCCAGTCATCATCTACTGTACATCAGGTGCCTAGCACTTCATCCTCCTACTCTAGGCTATTTCTTGATTGTGATTCTGTGAATTCTTGGTATGGCTCTTCTCTTGCTGGCCCTCACTGGGATTACTATGACACTGCTGTCCCTTCTGAATGATTGTGGTCCTGTGGCTTATGTTAATAGTCTCCTTGCTGTAAAATGTTGCTAAATGATTCAAACCAGGTGTCAAATAACATAATTTAAAAGGGTTTTCCGGACGTCATTATTATACACTGCATGGAGCTGGAAGCAGTTGGCTTTGTGCTTTGTATAGTTACCGGGCTCTGTAACGGCAGCTCAGCTCCCACTGAATAAGCCTGCACAGAATTGAAAGATATGAGTGATGGATCAGCTGTTCAGGGCCTCCTCCAACAGCCACGTTATACACTGCACAGAGCAGGAATCAGTTGGCTCCATGCCCTGTGCAATGGTTGGGCTCTGTAACTGCAGCTCAGCTCCCTTTGAAGTTAATGTACCGGCTTTTGGCCAATGTACAGGTCGCTGAGTTATCTGTCTGCTTCTAGATCCATGTGGTGTATAGTACATTATTTACATATATCATAGTGTATAATAGTGTAGTATTGTCGAAAGTGACCCCCGAAGGCTTGATCAGATTTTTGGACCTCTTCTGATGCCCCCATACTTTTCACATAGTTTTTTCTGACTTAAAAAAAACGCAAAAAAAAACGCAAAAAAACCCCAAAAAACCCACTAGTATTGCATGCAATTTTATGGCATTATAAATAATAGTTTCCCCAGCCTCATTAATAATAGTCCCTCATTATTAACAATAATTCCCCAGCTGGCCTTATTTTTAATATTTCCTCCTTATGAATAGCCTCCCTTATATATAATAGCTCATCCTACCTTATTAATAATAATTCCTCTATATATATGTGTAGGTGTATATATATATATATATATATATATATATATATATATATATACCATATACATATATATACAGTTTATATATATGTGGTCCCTTTATTAATAATAGTGCCCCCCACTGACTTTTGTTAATAGTTCCTCCTTCTAAATATTTATAAGGGAGAGCTATTTATAAGGAATAACTATTAATAATAAGTGGGGGGGAGTTCCCCCAGCCTTATTATTAATAATTATTCCTTATACTGTACATATCTCTCCCTTATTAACAATGGTTCCCATAGATTTACGAATAATAGTTACTCCTTATAAATAAAAATATATTGGGAGGGTGGTATTTATAAGGAGTAACAATTAATAATAAAGCTGGTAAACTATTATTAATGAGGAGGGGCTAATAGTTCCCCTAGCTTTATTAACAATCGATCCTTATTAATAATGTTTACGCTGGACTTAATAAAACTAAATATGTGCCCCCCCCCCCTCCTTATCAGTAATAGCGTTTTCTTATTTCATAGAAAATAATAAAACTTACTCACCTTACCACGATCCCCCGCTGAGTCCTGCTGCTGAAGTCTCTCCCTGCTACTGGACTCCAGAAAAGGTCCAGAAGAGGAACGCGATGTAATGATGTCATTGTGCCCTGTCTTCTATTCAATCATCTATGTCAGAGCAGGGACTTTAAAGCTCCCTGCTTTATCATAGATATCCACAGTATGCACGTCGATACACTTGTAAGTAAGGCTCGATCCGGATCTTCAGTCCAAACGTCTAGTGCCTTTTGAGGCGGGGGCCCTGGGCATTTGCCCAGTTTGCCCCCTAACACCGGCCCTGGTGATAACAAGCTAAAGTGATTATCAACTGTTTACTTAATGCATCAAAAGTCATATTAAATTTAGCAACAGCCGTACAGCTTCCTCATTAGATTTTTTTTGAGTGAATGAACTAAAAAGTGAATGAAAGTAAATGAACACAAAATAAATGTAAATCCCAACAATATTTGGTGTTAGTACCTGAAGGTTGAGTCCTGGAAGTCATTATATGGCCCCCACAGATCTTGCCCTGATCTCAACATCATCCAGTCTGTTTGGGATGACATGAAGAAAAAGAAGAATTGGAGCTTAGTTTCTTCAACAATCTCCCTGCCAAGTCCTTTCAAAACCTGTCTGCAAGTGTACCAAGAAGAATTGACGGAAGGCAAAGGGCAAAGGTCACACCAAATATTGATGGGATTTACATTTTTCTTTTCTTCTTTCACTTCGTTTTGTTAATTGATAAAAATAAAATATTAACACTATTTTTATTGAAAGAATTTGTACTTTTCAAAACTCCTCCCACCTACCTAAAACTTTTGCTTAAGTATTAATGTAAAGCAATATTTACTAACTTATATGTTTATGTAGCAGCCCCTGTACGGCTTTCTTAATATCTTTATTTCTCAGACTGTATATAATGGGATTAATCAGAGGAGTAAACACAGTATACATCAGGGAGAGGATCTTACTCATAGAAAGTGTTAAGGCTTTCGTTGGGACAACATAAACACTGAATATAGTCCAGTAGAATATGGAGACCACAATGAGGTGGGAGCTACAGGTGGAGAAGGCTTTCTGTCTACCAGTACTGGATGGAATCCTTAAGACTGCCAGAACAATATAAGTATAAGACACTACAATGAATGTGGTTGGGATTATTACAATTGGAGCACCCAAAGTATAAATTTCCAAGTGAACAATAAAGGGATCTGAACAGGAAAGTTCCAGTAAGGGGACAAGATCACAGAATAAATGGTCAATGATATTAGGTCCACAAAAATTTAACTCTGCTGGTGTCATGGTAACAATGAATGAAAACAAAGTAGCCCCAAACCAACACATTGCGGCCGATTTAACACTAAATACATTTGTCATTATAGAGGTGTAACAGAGAGGATTACAGATGGCCACATATCTGTCATAAGTCATCACTGTGAGAAGGAAACATTCAAATGTTTCTAAGGCACAGAGGAAATACCACTGAGTAATACAATAAGCAAAAGTAATTGCCCCTCCATTATTCAGTAGGATGTGGAGCATGTTGGGGACAATATCTGTGGTTAATAAAATGTCACTGATGGAGAGTTGTGAGATGAAGAAGTACATTGGAGTGTGGAGGATCTTGCTGGTATACACCAATAATATTATCAGGAGATTCCCCAAAATTGTTGCTCCAAAAGCAACAAGAACTAGAATAAAAAATGTTTTCCTTAAAAGTTCACTGCCTTGAAATCCTAAGAGAAAAATCTCTGTGACCAAAGTACGATTTGTCTACAAAAAGAATTAAAAAAAAGTCAGGCAAACTTAACTATACTTTGCATTACATCAAGTCTTGTTATATTACTGATGATTAAATTGGTACTGATAAGACCAGTATGGGGTTTTGCTTAAATAGCACCATATGTAGGATTATGTAAGTGTACACAACTCCTGTGCAATAAATAGTAATGAGCAAACCAATTTGATTAGAACCAGATTCAGCACAAACTTCTGGGGTTTGTCACCAGCAAAACACAATTATACTCTGGGGTCTCTTAAGAGGTGGCCTAGGGCTGGTGAGTAAAACTAACAAACACTTACACTCACCTTGCCTCAACTCTCCTGGATGTCCAGAGGTCACCCTTCCTCTGGACTTTTATGGCCTCTACTTGACATCAGGCACCCCAGAGTTACTGCTGAGGCCTCAGTGGAGACCCCAAACAACCTTGCATTGAAACTAACCAAAGATACGAACATCACAAATATTTGTCTAAACAAATCTTGTGAATTTTGCCATTTCCTCTTCTCAAGGACTGAGCTGCAGCATGACCTTGTGACCTATGGACATAATGTCACCTCATGAGAAGAAAGTGGCATTCAGTAGCATCGTCCTGGATTTATGATCAGTTTACTGTGGACACATCTGTACCTTCCCTCACCAGGTCTATTACTTCCTAAGGTATTACCCCTTCCATCTCCCATGGTATCACCTCCTCTTCTCCTCACATAGAATATCTTTCCCTCAAATGTCTTCTTAAACTCTTGAATATGTATCATCTTTATCTCTTCCCTTTCAGTTGCACTATGCTTTGCCTACTGCAATTTTATATCACCCTCCTGTAGCATCATTCTTGAATGGAACTCCACTCCTGGAAACTGATTATTATTTTCTGATTTCAGGTTTTTTTTTTTTTGGAATGTTTATTGATCAGAAAGACAAGATCACACAGCTCAATCTTTTTGCACTTGTGCAGGAGGTGCAGTGTTGCTCAGCAATCTTTGGTCTCACAACAGAAGTCACAACCAAAATTGAAGTATAGGTCCAGCCAGGATTGTAGCTTATAGGGCGCTCAGTGATAGCAATTGATACAGAACCCAGGAGCCTGAGTGGACCCAAAGACCTCTCTGGAACATGAGAAGGCACCATTGTTCTAAATATCCCAAGATAAGTGGGGCCTGATTACAGATTTTACATTGGGGCCTAGGAACTTCAAGTTACACCTCAAGGTCCTGCCTTACTGTGAAACAAATTGGCAAAATGCGCATAATCATTAAAATGTACCAGAAGTTTGAAAAAAAAGTAAATCTCTGTACAGAGGATACAAATAGTAACATTATAGATACAGATACTCACAATCTGGGGCACCTGCAGTACATGGGGACATTGATGACACTTGATGTCATTAATCAAATTTTATTTAATGCATAACAGAAAAAAAATTGGGAAAGGGAAGAAAACGGAGAGGAAGTGAGAACAACCATCCTGTGACAATTTTAGTGAAGACTGGTCTCTGCTACAAAAGAACTTAATCAAGAAGACAATGGGAGATCTAAGAGTCTGGTGGTCCAGATCTCATAGCATGGTCAGCTAACCAGTGCCCCTGGAACGTATTGTATTTTTAAGGACAGCCACAGAAAATATATGTTAGTTTGTACACAGGCAGCACCTTATTAACTTCAGAGGTCCAATCAGACCAAGGAGGCCCATTAAGATGAGTACAATTAAAATAATTACTTTCTTAGAATAATGCTATAGAAGTTTATTCAGTCTGCACGGCCATATAAAGGTCAACGTCTTATCCAAAAAAACATAATTCCAGGGTTTCCTAAGTGATTCTTCTTGAATCTGAGAGCCATTCGTTATACAGAAACTTACACTCCAACAACAGTTGTGGTCAATTACTTTCTTCTTTAGTGGCACAAAATGAGCTGCCATAGGCCTATAAAGAAATGTTTTTTTTTAACCAGTTCCACAAAAACTATCCTCATCAATTTATAATATTGTAAAGTGCATTGCATTGGATATGGAAAGTTATCTAGAGGTACTGAATAGAGCAAAGTAAGCTCAGATCAGCAATATGTGATGTCATCAAATCTGAGAGTTCAGAAGACTTCTAAAGTGAGGAATCCTGGGGTTGACTATGGTAGACTATGTGGTGATCAACAAGAATCCTTTCCAGAGTCAGCCAACAGTGATATACTATATTTTCAACCTGACTAACATTGGATTGGTTCGAGTGAGTTTTTGCAGGGGATTCTCTCAGCAGAAATGTCACCAGGCTCTGATAAAGGCCTACCACTTTGTATTCCAAAATTACCACAAGGTATAATCTGAGTAAGATAGTCACCAGTGTGGCTCTTAGAATTCTTTACATATTGCGAGCTGTGCAATGTGACATAGTTGCACCACTACAATTTGCACAGAGTGAGCAGCACAACTTGCAGTATATAAACAATACAGAGAGCCATGCTGTCTGAATATCCCTGATATCAGACCCCTGCAGATCTAATATTGATGGTCTATCCTAAGGATAGGCCATCAATGTTAGAAACTGGATAATCCCTTTAAAGCACTTCAAAGCATCCTGAAAACTCCTATTTACAAACAAGCATATCTGCAAAAAGTATCATACAATAATATAGAAGCTGAAGGATGAAGCTGAATCTTTATATTATTTAATGTTGCACAATGTTAATGAAGGTGACAACATCAAATAATAATAGTAATAATAATGCACTTTGCTTTTGCACTTACATCAGATGTCTCCATTTTTCTTCTAAAACAATTCTAAACAGTTTTCTTGGAAATATTTCTCCTTTAAAAAAAAAAAAAATCAATAAATAAAATACCAATAAACTGATTGAATGCAGAGATGTGGTGTGAGGTGATCAGCTACAGGAGCATTACACATATGAAGTGACTACCTGTATATATACACACACAGTGATAGGGATGGATGTTGGAAAGAACTCTGTACAAAACTTTTGCCATTACCTCATATGTCTCCTGTGTCCTTAGGAGCGAAAAGTCTAATAATTAGCTGTCAAGAGATCGCAATAGTTTTTAAGTTATTATTAAGAAGTAAAACTTTATAACATGCAGACTTTTAGAAAAAAAGAAAAAGAAAAGTTAAAGTATCTGATCAATGACATTATAAAGCTGTCCATTCGCATTATGACACATCCGTCCCTTCCACACCCAGACCCCACCAGAATGAGCTGTCCCACCACCTGTCCACTAGTGCTGGGTAATCCTCTTAAGTTCAGTTTTATTTCAGGTTTGTTTTGGTCCAAATAAATTAATTTATATTTCTTGGTAGAAAAAAGTACAGTAACCCTAGTGCTAGGATATGGGTCAATGGCCTTCTATCTGCTCTCTTCACCATTACTAATGGGACTAGACAGGGGTGTCCCTTCTTGGACACCATCTTTCTTATGGTTATGCAGAACCTACTTCATGTAGTCAGGGATTGCTCCAAGATAAAAGACCTTTAAGTGGGACCCATGGAACTTCTAAATGTCGCCTTTGCAGATGATTTGCTTTTGCTAATAACAAACCACATGAAGGCCTTACCCCAGCTATTGGATTTGCTAAATCATTTTGCTTTTCTTTACAATTTTAAAATCAACTATTTCAAATCAGAGACACTTATTATATCAGTACTAGCTAAACAGATCTTGTAACTCTGTGACTCCTTACTGTAAGGGAATTACCAGTTGAGCCATTCCCCAGTGCTGCTGCAGGAACAAGGAAAGAATGGAATAACAGAGACAGTGAGCCCTAGACTAGACCCAGCCCCTGTCCCTGCCTACTTGCCTGACTGTCCTAGGTGACAGCCGACAACATGGAGACGATCCCTTCTCTAAATAAGTGACAACACAGAACAAGACAAGGCAAACAACACAGAAGAGGAGTCAGCAAACCAAGAGTCAAAAGCCAGAGAGACACAGCAGTACAAAATCGAAATCCAAAAGAGTAGTCAAAGGAAGCCAAAGGTCGGAGGTAAGTAATACAATACAATAGCGAGGAACAGCTTATCAAGGAGTCACAAAAGCCAGCCACCATGACTGAGCTGATGACCTGTTTATAGCAAGTCCAGGACCTGCACCAAACTTGATTGGTAGACATGCTGCCAATCACACAGGAAAGGCTAAGGTTAACTACAGTTGCATCTCAAAAAATTAGAATATCTTTCTTTCAGTAATTGAATTAAAAAAATGACCTCCTATATTTTCTAGATTCTTTACACACAGAGTCTTCTATTTCAAGTGTTTTATTTCTGTAAATGTTGATTATGGATTACAGGTAATGAAAACCAAAATCTAAGAAAATTTGACTATTGTAAAAAAGTTCAGTATTGTAAATTCAGTGTCACCTGCCAAGGTTTCCTAAGCCTTTAAATGGTCCCTCAGTCTGGTTCAGTAGGACACACAATCATGGAAGACGCTGATTATGGATTGTATTACTGAATTATTGAAATGAATGACTTTTTCAAAAAATATTCTAATTTATTGAGATGCACCTGTATCTGAGGAGCAGAAAGAAACAAGGTGCAGGAGACGGGTGTGGCTAAAATTCAATTACATTTTAGTAGTACTATGGCAATGTTCAGACTGAGCAACAAGAACCTTAAGCAAGGAATCAAGCTGAACACGCCTCCTGCGCCGCAGCGTGCGAGCAAAAGGTGGCACACACCCGAACAGGCAAAAACGTTATGAGGGGCCACTGTACTCTCACCAGATAAACCAGTTTTAGAAGGACCCAGTATTTTCTCTGCCTCTCCCTGAACAACAACAGGTGCTGGTGAACAAGGTAAACATTTTTTATTCACTGGTGTTTGCAATACTTTTGTTTTAAGACTAGAGGGGTGTTCCCAACCTTTACCAGCCGAGACCGTCTCCTTACTGACACAATCTAAGGTGTGCAAAACAATACAGTGGGATGAGCACTGATCTCCCCATTTTACCAACTCCCTTTTACCCCAATGAAAAATAGGGTTATGGAGGTTCAACCAAGGGAGCCCCAAAATAACATCAGAAGACAGATGCTCCATAACAAAAAAGGTCATGACCTCCGAGTGTGCAGTGCCCACTTGCAAAGTGATTAAGGGGGTCTTGAATCGGACCTTACCCCTGGCCAGTGGGGCAAAATCCGCCCCAGTAACCGACAGAGGAGTGTCGAGTGGCAAAAGCTCAATGCCTAAAGTTGAGACAAACAAAAATTTGACAAAGTTTGCAGCAGACCCAGAGTCAACTAAGGCCTGGCCAGAAACAGATCTGTCCCCAAAGGACAGAGACACAGATAACATCATCTTATTGATATTTTCATCAAATACCTGGTTGCCTGAGTGATTCTTCGGACTACCACACAGGCGCTGAAGTTTTTCTGCTGGTGTGCGGGGTCTGATCAAGCAGTCTTGGATGATATGAATTGAAATACCACAGTTATTCCGGAGAAGATGTTGTCATTGAGTCTTGGTGTCCATAGCTCCCAGTTGCATGGGTTCCTCACCAGGAGTGATGGGAGAAAAAGTAGGTTTTTCAGGAGACAGAGAGGAGGGAACAGTAAACTTTGAGGAAACAGGCCCTACACTCTCTTTAAAATTTTCCCGGACTCTCCGGTCAAAACGAACAGCCAAAGTCGTGGCCTGCTCAAGAGTAGGGGGATCTGATTTACCAATCCAGACCTCCTTAACATGATCACATAGGCCTTGTTTAAAGTGAGCCTTAAGGGCCGACTCACACCAACATGCAATTACACTACACTTGCGGAACTCTGAGCAATACTCCTCGGCAGAGCATTTGCCCTGCCGCGTGGTGATGAGTTGCGATTCTGCAAGCTGAATGTGGTCTGGCTCAGCATAAATAGAGCCCAGGGACTTAAAAATTTTTTCTAAATCAGACCACTCCTCAGCCCCAGGAGGGAGTTTAAGGACCCAAGCTTGTTGATCCCCCTATAGAAGGGATATAGCTACTCCCAACATTTGGGCCTGGGATGTATGTGGATTAATTCAGAAATACAGGCGATAAGACTCTTTTCTCACTCCCCCGAGAAATGATCCGGGAGTAACATTTTAACATTAAGAAGGGAAGAAACAACTGGGGATGATGCAGCAGCTTCAGTAAGGGTCTGAACCTGTTTAGATAGCTCAGCTACCAGGCCTGCCCAACCCTCCATCTTGGCTGCAAGACCCTGAATAGGATCCATGCTGATCCAGAGGGAAGCAATGGCAGAAGATAATTTTAGGGCTGTCTATTCTGTAAGGGAATTGCCAGTTGAGCAATTCCCCAGTGCTGCTGCAGGAACAAGGAAAGAATGGAATAGCAGAAACAGTAAGCCCTAGACTAGACCTAGCCCCAAGTCCCTGTCTAATTGCCTGACTGTCCTAGATGACAGCCGACAACTTGGAGCTGATCCCTTCCCTAAATAAGTGACACACAGAACAAGACAAGACAAACAACAAAGAGGAGTCAGCAAACCAAGGACAAAAGCCACAGAGACAAAGCAGTACAAAATCAAAATCCAAAAGAGTAGTCAAGGGAAGCCAAAGGTAAGTAATACAATACAATAGCAAGGAACATCTTAGCAAGGACAACGTCACAGGACAGAGACACAATAGCCAGCCACCTTGAGCAAGCTGATGACCTGTTTATAGCAAGTCCAGGACCTGCCCCAGACTTGATTGGTAGACAGGCTGTCAATAACACAGGCAAGACTAAGATTAACTATCTGAGAAGCAGAAAGAAACAAGCTGCAGGAGACAGGTGTGGCTGAAATTCAATTACATTTTAGTAGTACTAGGACAGTGTTCAGACTGAACAACAAGAACCTTAAGCAAGGAATGAAGCTGAACACGCCTCCTGCAAGCGGAAGGTGGCGTAGAGACCCGAACAGGCAGAGACGTTACACCTTACCTTTCAAATGGCAATCAGATAGATTACGTTCTTAGGCATTCAAGTCACTAATACCCATAGTTTGCAAATTATATACCCACTCTTTCCAGAATTTAAACTTAAATACTCTCCCTCTCTTTGCCATGTGTATCTTGCATGGATAGGAAAAACTTATTGAAAAAATTTATCTTCCCTGAGCTGCTCTACCTACCATAAATGGTCCCTATTTTTCCCCAAGATCTTTCTTTAACCACTTCCGTACCACCCATAGACTATATATGTCCAAGTGGTGGTTGCCTTGTTCTGCAAGGACGTACCGGTACATTCAAGCAGAACTCAGCAGCTGCACAAACTCGTGCAGTTGCTGAAATGTGGAGTCAGCTGTAACTTCAGCCGGAGCTCCCAGAGAGAAGCCAGGGAAGGTTTATTCCCTTCCCTGCCTTCCCAATTGCTGTGTATACAGTGCTGAATGAGTACTGTATACACCGCTATGGGCACCGCCATCTTGCAGCTCCCCTATGACCCGGCGGTCACATGATCCGCCAGGATCAGCATGTGTTATCGCTGCTGGGTCCTACAGGATCAGCTTTATAGTATTTTGTAAAAAAAAAAGAAAAAAAAAAGATAATCAGCTGTCCCCAAAGAGCACCGAAATGGCATATTTATTTAAAAATTTCAATTTTCCCTTTGTACATTAATTTTCGAGAATCATTCTTGGGCTCAAAACGATAATACCCCTTGATAAATTCTTTGAGGGTTGTAGTTTCTAAAATGGGGTCACTTTTTGGGAGTTTCCATTGTATTGGTACTTTAGGGGCTCTGCAAATGCGACATGGCACCTGAAATCTATTCCAGCAAAATCTGCCCTCCAAAAGCCAAATAGTGCTCTTTCCTTTCCAAGCCCCACCATGTACCCATGCAGCAGATTACAACCACATATGGGGTATTCCCGTGTTCAGGAGAAATTTTGTAAGAAACATTATGGGAGTTTTTTTTCTCTTTTATCCTCTTATGAAAAAAAAATGTGGGACTAAATTGACGGTTTATTAGAAATAAAGTAATTTTTCATTTTCACGTCCCACTGTCAATAAAATCTGTGAAACGGCTGTAGGGTCAAACTGCTCATTATATCCCTTGATATGTTCTGTGAGGGGTGTAGTTTAAAAAAGGGGGTCACTTTTTGGGGATTCCATTGCATTGGTACTTTGGGGGCTCTGTAAATGTGACATGGCACCTGAAAACTATTCCAGCAAAATCTATCCTTCAAAAGCCAAATAGCACTCTTTCCAATTCAAACTCCACCATGTACCCATACAGCAGATTATATCAACATATGGGGTATTTCCATGTTCAGGAGAAATAGTAACTGTAACAAACTGTAAGGAGCTTTTTCTCTTTTAAACCCTTGTGAAAAGAAATTTGGGATAAATTGACATTTTAGTAATTTTTTATTTACATATCCCAATGTTAATAAAATCTATGAATAGGCTGTTGGGTCAAAATGCTAACTATACCTCTTCATAAATTGTGAGAGGGGTGTAGTTTCCAAAATGGGGTAACTTTTAGGGGGTTTCCATTGTTTTGGTACTCTAGGGGCTCTGCAAATGAGACCTGACACTGAAGACTATTCCAGCAAAATCTGCTTTTCAAACGTCCAGTGTCGCTCCTTCCCTTCCACATGCTGCCGAATGCCCAAAGATCAGTTTACACCCACATGTGGGGTATTTCTGTGCTCGGAAGAAATTGCATAACAAACTGTGAGATGCATTTTCTCCTTTAACCCTTTGTGAATGTGTTAATTGTATGGCTAAATAAATGTATTATTGAAAAAAAAAATGAAATGCCTGAATATCACCATATTGTTTTAATCCCCGTGAAATGCTTAAAGGGTTAACAAACTTCCCAAATGCTGTTTTGAATTATATGAGGGGTGCAGTTTTGAAAATTGAGTAATTTATGGGGGTTTCTAATATATAGGCCTTTATAATCCCCTTCAGAACTGAAGTGGTCCCTATTAAATTAGTTTGGGAAATTTTCTTGTAAATCTGGAAAATCGCTATTACACTTGTAAGCCTTCTAATATCCAAATTAAATTAAAGGACGATTAAAATATGATGCCAATATAAAGCAGAGATATGGTAGATAATATTTATTAATGTATTTGGGTGGTATGACTATCTATCTGAAAAGCAGAGCATTTCACATTTTGAAAATTGTGATTTTTTTTTTCCAAATTTCCATCAAATTTCCTATTTTTTTTTATAAATAAATGCAAAACTATTGATCAATGTTTACCACTAACATGAAGTACAATGTCTCAGGAAAAAACAGTCTCAAAATCACTTGCGTAAATTAAAGCTTCTTAAAGTTATTGCCATATAAAGTGACATATGTCAGTTTTGAAAAATGAGGCCTAGTCCTTAAGACTCTTTTGGGTTCGGACCTGAAGGGGTTAAGGAAGGAAGTAGAATTGAAAATGTACAATTGAAAAATGTCTGCAGCTGGAAGCATGAAAGTGGTTAAAAAATTTCCCATGGCTAGAGAGGTGTATGTTTTAATGTTTATTCAGTGTTATTTTTTTCTTCATTTTCTGCAATTTTTAAAAATCAGAACATTTCACCATCAACATAGCTATTGAATATGATCATGTTATCTTTTTAAAGAAAATTTAGTCTTATTGTTTGATTTAACTACATGATAGTTTAATTACTTTTATAATACAAATTAATCCATTCTACAATACATTACCTTATGCCTTTTAGTGATATTACTGTATGCCTTTTAGCAAAGATTAATAGAAATGTTTCTTTCCTTAACTTGTTGCTAAACATAACATATTCAAAGATGTGTGACGTGAGATGTTAAGCAAACATGAAACAATTCGTTTACATATAAGTGCATCATCAGATCTTTTGGACATTCATTTCTTGTATTGTAGGTTCCCATGTATGGATTGGGGTGCCTCTGGTAGGCAGTTAAGTCACCCCATTGGCATCTATCTATTGTCGGTAAAACATTACAATAATTGTGGTTGGGACTAATACAACTGGAATGCCTGTATCATATAGTGAAGGAAATAAGTACTTGATCCCTTGCTGATTTTGTAAATTTGCCCATTGTCAAAGACATGAACAGTCTATAATTTTAAGGGTAGGTTAATTTTAACAGTGAGAGATATCAAAAATATCAATATCAAAAATAAAATCCAGAAAATCATATTGTATAAATTTTATAAATTTATTTGTATTTTGCAGAGAGAAATAAGTATTTGATCCCTCTTGCAAACAAGACTTAATACTTGGTTGAAAAACCCTTGTTGTCAGGCCCAGCAGTCAGATGTTTTTTGTAGTTGATGATAAGGTTTCGGACATGTCAGGAGGAATTTTGGTCCACTCCTCTTTGCAGATCATCTCTAAATCATTAAGATTTTGAGGCTGTCGCTTGGCAACTCGGAGCTTCGGCTTCCTCAATAAGTTTTCTACGAGATTAAGGTCTGGAGGCTGGCTAGGCCACTCCATGACCTCAATGTGCTTCTTTTTGAACCACTCCTTTGTTGCCTTGTCTGTATGTTTTGGGTCATTGTCCTGCTGGAAGACCCAGCCACGACCCATTTTTAATGTCCTAGTGGAGGGAAGGAGGTTGTCACTCAGGATTTTAAGGTAAATGGCTCCATCCATTCTCCCATTGATGCGGTGAAGTAGTCCTGTGCCCTTAGCAGAGACACCCCCCAAAACAAAACAGCTGGGACCACAGTCACCAAGAAAACCATTGGTAACACATTACATCGTAATGGATTAAAATCCTGCAGTGCCTGTAAGGTCCCCCTGCTCAAGAAGGCCCATGTGCAGGCCCGTCTGAAGTTTGCCAATGAGTCTGCAAGTGATTGGGAGAAGGTACTGTTGTCAGATGAGACAAAAATTGAGCTCTTTGGCATTAACTCAACTTGCCATGTTTGGAGGAAGAGAAATGCTGCCTATGACCCAAAGAACACCATCCCCACTGTCAAGCATGGAGGTGGAAACATTATGTTTTGGGGGTGTCAACTCAGTTCCAACCGGGGGTTATGGAGCAGGGTGTTAGCTGTCAGTTACAGCTAACACCTGCTCCCGATCCCCCTCTTAGTGTCTCTGAAGTGCCGGCCGTAAATTTACAATTCTTTGCTGGATTGTCCTGAGCTGGTTGCGACTGTCCGGCAACAGCTGGACTCATATTTTGCTATAAATGACACCTGCCCAACCATTACATGGGAGGCATATAAATCCGTGATTAGGGGGATCTTTATCTCTTTTGCCTCACGAGTCAAGAAAGATTCGCAGGCGACATTGGATGGACTCCTCTCTGATATAGTGGCCATTGAACACATCCAGAAAGCGAGCAAGTGACTCCCCCTGCAAAGTGAGCTTCAGAGTCTACGTGAATGACAGAGATTTAATTAACGCCCGAACGGCTAAACAATTTCTTCACTACCAACATTGACTCTATGCGCACGGCGACAAAGGGGGAAAACTAATGACCTCTTTGATTCGGAAATGAAAAGTTAAATGCTTTATCACTTCCATTAAAGATCAGTCTGGTGGCACTCATAATTCCACCTCCAGTATTGCCTTGGCCTTCCTCTCTTTTTACTCCGGTTTATACAACATGAACTCAACAAACTCAGCTGTTGATACTGCGGACAAAGTTGCCAAGATGAACGAGTTCCTTAACTTTCTCTCTATGCCCTCCTTATCTAGCGACAACGCCTCAGCGCTCACGGCTCTGATCTCATTGGAGGAAGTTAGGAAGGTCCTCAACAGCTTCCCTAAAGGGAAAAACCCGGGCCCAGATGGTTTTCCCTTACAGTATTATAAGGTGTTCCAATCAGAGTTACTTCCATATCTTTCTCTCTCCTGTAATGCTCTACTATCTGGGAAGTCACTCCCCCATCAGGCGAAGGAAGCGCATATCACTCTACTCCCTAAAGAAGGGAAAGATCCTTTATTATGTGATAGCTACAGACCAATATTACTTCTCAACTTTGATCTTAAATTGTGGGCAAAAATCCTGGCCACTAGGACAAAACACCTTCTTCCCTCACTACTACACCCAGACCAGGCGGGGTTCGTCCTCAGTAGAGAGGGGAAAGACAATTCCCATCGTCTGCTTCACACTATTACTCATGCACTAAAAACTCGTTCGAAACAAGTCCTTTTAGGGGTTGACGCTGAAAAAGCGTTTGATAGAGTAGACTGTCAGTTTATGAAAGCCATGCTCAAAAAGTTTAATTTCCCACCTCAGTTTATAAATGCAATTTTCACCCTGTATGACATTCCACATGCCTGTCTAAAGATTAATGATACCCTTTCACCTAGCTTCAATATTGGGAATGGGACCAGGCAGGGTTGCCCCCTCTCACCCTTCCTTTTCATCTTAGTCCTGTTTCATCTTAGTCTTGGAATCTCTATTGCAGACCATTGGCTCCCAGCCGGATATCTCAGGTTTGAAAATTGGATTGTATACTCTATCTTCGGCGGCATTTGCAGATGATGTACTATTTATAATATCAAACCCTGATCAGGGACTTCCTGCTATAGCAGACCTCCTCACACATTATGGTTACATCTCAGGATATAAAGCCAACTTAGATAAATCGGAAGTACTAAACCTCACCATCCCCCCCCCCCCAGGCCGCGAAACTCTCCTCCACCACTCCTTTTAAATGGACTTCAAAATCAATTAAATATCTGGGTGTTCAACTGACAGCAGACCCTTCCCACCTATTTTCTGAAAATTTCCAACCACTACTAACAGAGATTCACACCATGTTGGCGTCATATCAAAAAATACCGTTTTCTTGGTTTGGTAGACGAAACCTATTACAAACCTACGCACTCCCTAAGATCATGTACTGCCTACACATGCTGCTTATACGATTACCCCCGCTGTTCTTCAAACCGATCAGAGGCATATTCTCCTCCTTTCTCTGGCAAGGTAAATGACCACGGCTTCCTATTAAACTTTTAATGAAGAAAAAAATGACAGGGGGCATAGGCCTTCCAGATATTGCAGACTACTACAGGGCTGTCCAATTGAAACAATGGGTTGAACTCGCATCTTTGGGATCATTTTCACTATTCTCGAAGCTTATCTTACTGCACTTTTGGGCCTTCCTTCCAGACTGGGTCCAGACCTAACCATAATATCTCCATTTCTGTCTGTGGCCTTACTATTACCACGAGGCAGTATGCCCACTGTCTGGGGGTTGTATTTGATTCAGATCTCACCTTTACCCCACATAATCAGATACTTGCCTGCTCTTGCCACCTGTACCTTAAAAACATCTCTAGAATTCGCCCTTTTCTCACCGTGGAAACATCTAAAACCCTCATTGTCACTCTGATTCTCTCTCGTCTTCACTATTGCAATTCTCTTCTAATTGGGCTTCTTCTTACTAAACTCTCCCCACTATAATCCATCACAGAATACAATACAAAATTATCACACTGACCCACAAATCCATCCATAGCGCTGCGCCCCCCTATATCTCCTCTCTCGTCACTGTCTACCACCCTAACTGTCCTCTCCGTTGTGCCAATGACCTTAGACTTGCAACCCCTGTTATCCGATCTTCCCATTCCCATCTCCAAGACTTTTCTCGAGCTGCACTGGTGCTCTGGAATGCTTTACCCAAGACAATCCGATTAATCCCCAACTACAGCAGCTTCAAAACTGCCCTAAAATCACATCTGTATGGTCAGGCTTATCACGTGCACTGATCACAGTGTAGTGTGTGGAGGTGGAGAACAACAACACCTTTTATCCTTCCTCCTCTGTTCCTCAGATCCTGTCCTCTCCATCTAGAAGTTACACTGCACTCCTTGCAATTAGTATATGTTTATTCACAGATACCGGCTGGTAACGGCTCATACAGCTTCAGTTACACAACCTTTTCTATTAAAAGATAGCTGGACCATTGCAGCAAACAAGTCCTCTGACCTCTTGTGTCCCCCTATCTCCTCATAGAATGTAAGCTCTTGCGAGCAGGGCCCTCACTCCTATTGTTTGATATGTTTATTTCTTTGTCAAATTGTAATGTCTTATATTGTCTGTTGTCTGATTTGTGAAGTGCTACGGAATATGTTGGCGCTATATAAATAAAGTTATTATTATTATTATTATTATTATTACTGAATTGTGGATGTATGGCTCCTCAGGCCACCGTTTTAAGTCCCTAGACAAACTTCTGTTGGGCGCTTGTGAAATGTGGTGTGATTTGAAGGACATATTAGTACCCTCCCCATCTACTTTGCTTCCTATCGGCATTATTCCTGAGTGGTTAGGGAAACCGAGTACAGCATGCTCCAGCAGGCTTTCTTACAGACTTCTGGAAGTTCTTGATAAAACAATGGTGGTGGACTTATCAAAATTGGAAATCCTAATTTCTGATAAGCCTCTTTCTTTCCTTCATAAACACCACCTGACTAAATATATCCGGGACTGGATTGTAGCAAACGAGACCAGCACAGAGATTACTTTCTTCGAGTGCACATTCTTGGCACGTAGCAAATTTTTATCTAAGACATCATATGTCCTGACTACTTTTGTTAGCCCACTTAAGATTTCCAAACCTACATTCCTCTTGTCGTGGGAAATAGAGCTGAACTTAACTCTTTTGGATGAATAAATCAAGCAAGTGCTTAATAATTCACATAGCTTTTCCCCATGCGTACGCCTTCAGGAGACACACTATAAGCTGTTAATCAGATGGTATCATACCCCTCAGTGGCTCCACCACATGAATTTGTCAGACACCGACGTGTGTTGGAGATGTAAAGCTCAGAGCGGATCTCTGTCCTACAAATGTGGTACTGCCCGGGCATTAGTCAATTTTGGAAAGATGTCCAACTGGTAATTAGACAACTCTCTTCTCCATCATTTGAGATCACACCGACTATGATCTCCCTCCCATACACTTCTTATCATCCATCTAGATCTAACCTTGTCACACTCCTATTATCTGCCGCTAACTCCCTCATACCCCGTAGATGGCTTAGCCCGGACCCGCCTACCAAAGCAGAATGGATTGAAAAGGTGAATCAGATCTCCAGTTTTGAGGAACTTTCTAGCTGGAAGGCAAGGAAACATACTAAATTCCTTAAGACCTTGTTGCCATGGCGCAATCTGAAATGATGAATTAAACAACAGATTTTTGGGACTATGAGTCTTTCAGATTTCCCCCCCCCCCTCTCTCTTCTCCTCCCCCCCCATCTTTCTTTCTTTCTTTCTTTCTTTCTTTCTTTCTTTCTTTCTTTCTTTCTTTCTTTCTTTCTTTCTTTCTTTCTTTTTCTCTTTCTTTCCCTCTCTCTACCCCTTCTCCTCCCCCCCTCCTGTGTACATTTTATTTTCCCCTACCCCTTTCCTTTTCTTTCCTTCTGTTCACTTGCCCCCTATGCCTTCTCTCCTCTCCTCCCCTCCCCACTTCTTCTTCTGCTTCTTTTTCTTCTTCTTTTCTGCCTGCTCTCGCTTCCCTCCACCACTCTATCTATGCCTTTCCTCACACAAAACTTGGTACACATAGTACCACAAGTTGCTTTACCTTCGATGATATGACCTACAATGTCACATTTATACATTGCAATTTTGTACTTATAATGTATGTTTTACATTACTGTTCTTTTCATGCACCTGTATTTGTGCTGTTATGTGAAATCCGTTAATAAAAATATTATTAATAAAAAAAAAAAAATAATTCAATAATTCATAGCAGTTATCACTTATTTAAAGGTGTTTATTAGTGTGGAAACCCATAAGGAGGACCATATTCGCCATTTTGTTCCCAGTATAAAGTTGCAGGCCATTTATCAATACAGTACTGTAATAATAATTCAATAATTCTTAGCCAAAAATCTCTGCCTTTTTCACACTTTTTTTTATAGGTGTTCATTGGTGGGGAAATAAATAAGGGGCATATTTGCCGTTCTCTTCAAAGCAGAAAATAACAGGCCTTTGCAATTACGTTTTTTCATCTAACAGTATGTCAGAAAGAGAAGCGAGAGGCATGCACAGGGGAGGGCCACAGGTCTAAATGTTTCTGGCGCAGGCATAGGTCGCAGCAGAGTAAGGGGGCGTGGCAGCAGGGGTCACTTACAGAGGCCTGAGCTCCCAGTGTCAAGTAGCAGTCGTGTTTTGACCAGCAACCCAACGGTTGCAAACTGGTTGACTCGGTCATCCACTTCATCCCAGGTCACATCAGACACCCCCAGCCAAGAGTCGGTGGGTTCGTCAGACACAACCCTTAGTTGACATGGCCCGGCAGCAGGCCCTGTGCCCTCACCTGTCCTCAACCTGCCTCTGTCCTTTTCTGTTCCCTCAGCCAGAGAAGTACTCTCTGCTGTGGGCTCAGATCTACTATACAGTAAGAAGGAGCTACTACAGGAAATTCAGCAGCTACTGCTCAGCCAAGATCTGAACGAGACATCCGCCGCTTCCTCCTGTAGGTGGGCAAGTAGTGATGAGGAGAGTGGCATGGGAGCTGGTGTTGATGAGGACATCAGTGACCCCCAGACACTAGTGGATGATGATGTAGTCGATCGTAATTGGGAGCTGGGTGATAAAGGGGCTTCATCGTCATCAGGAGAAGAGGGTTGCAGCTTTCGTATGATGCAGTATGGGAGTTAGCAGGGTGGCAGCAGTGGGAGGTCGGGAGCTAAACGTGCCCTTGGTAGACCACCCGCTTCGCAGCAGCCTACATGCCTGGAAAGCAGTGGTGCAGGGGTTAACGGAGGCAGTGGCAGTAGCAGTCAGTTACTGCAGTGTGTTTGGGGTAAAATCACCTACTCGACGGTGTGGCAGTTTTTTGTAAAGCCACCGGGGGAGGAGAAAATAGCCATATGTTCAATCTGTGGACAGAAGGTGAAGCCTGGCCAAGGTGCCAATGTTGGCACCACAGCCCTGCGTCACTGAATGTCCTCCTCACACTACTGACACCTCTGCACTCTGCCACTGGGTGACTGTATGTCCTCTTCACGTTGATGCCACCTCTGCACTCTGCCACTGGGTGACTGTATGGACTCCTCACGCTGCTGCCACCTCCTCACTCTGCCACTGGGTCTCTGTATGGCCTCCTAAGGCTGTTGCTACCTACACATTATATCATCTTGCCACTCTGAGGCCTACTCACTCTGCTGCCACCTCCGCACTCTTCCACTGGGTGATTGTATGGCCTCCTCACGCTGCTGCCACCTCCTCAATCTGCCACTGGATCACTGTATGGCCTCCAAAGGCTGTTGATATTTACACATTATATCACATTGCCACTCTGTAGCCTACTCACTCTGCTGCCACCTCCACACTCTGCCACTGGGTCACTCTTCATGCGGCATCCACTGGGTCACTCTGATACTGGGTCACTGTATGGCCTCCTAAAGCTGCTGACACCTCCACAATGTCACTGGGTCACTGTATGTCCTCCTCATGCTGCTTCCACTGGGTCACACTGTCACCGGGTCACTGTATGGCCTCCTAAGACTGCTGACACCTCCACAATGTCACTGGATCACTGTATGTCCTCCTCATGCCGCTTCCACTGGGTCACTCTGATACTGGGTCACTGTATGGCTTCCTAAGGCTTCTGATACCTCCACATCTGCCACTGGATTACTATATGGCCTCCTCATGCCACTGCCAACTCCACATTGTTGCCTTGTCACCAGCAACTTGGCCAGGTGACGTCGTTTCCGCCTACACATTCTCATGCTGTTGGTCCTGCAACAATGTCCACCTCATCCTCCACTGTTTCCTCAGCCTCCACTGCAGGGACAATTCACAGTGCTCCTCCAGCAAACCACATGTGCAGGGCACAGCGGTGTAACGCTGTTCAATACCTCGTTTGCCTGAGTGAACAAAGTCACACAGGGGAGGAACTACTCCATGTCCTCAATCAAGAAATTGAATACTGGCTTTCTTCAAGAGAACTTAAAATCGGAACAAAATCGGACCGACAGCGGGAAGAACATGGTGTCGGCGCTGCGTCAAGGAGGGCTGAGCCATGCGCCCTACATGGCGAACGTGTTCAATCTGGTTATCAAGCGTTTCCTTAAGTGTTCCACCCATCTGCAAGAATCCTAAAAATGTCAAGGAAACTTTGCATGCACTTCAGCCACTCGTACACCGCTAAGCACACCCTCCTTGAGCTGCAGCATCAGTACGGCCTCCCACAACATAGGCTGATATGCAATGTTTCCACCCATTGGAATTTAACCCTCCATATGTCGGATCGACTATATGAACAAAAAAAAAGCCATACACGATTTCTTGATGATCCAAGTGGACAGAGGTACTCCCCTGTGTAACTTTAATGTTAGCCAGTGGCAGCTCATGCGTGACACCTACCATTTGCTCGTTTCCTTTGAGGAGGCCACTTTGGCAGTCAGTTACCAGGACTACGGAATGAACAACTTCATTCCACTGATTCACATCCTGGAAAAGATGCATTTCAATCTGGCTGGTCAGAGTACTGGAGATGTGGCAACTACATCTCACGGCCACATGAGCCCTATGGGGGCTGAACTGGAGGAAGAGGAGGATGAGGACATTGGAGCACAATCAATGTGTATCCAAATGGGTGGAGAGGAGGAGCAGGAGTAACCTGAATAGCTAGAGGGAGATGAGGAGGACGAGGCAGATGACCCAGACCAATATTTCCACCCACCAATATCTGATGCAGCATATTAAATGATCCATGCTGCCTCACCACACTCCCCCTCGGGTTCACTGTATGGCCTTCTAAGGCTGTTGCTATCTACACATTATATCACCTTGCCACTCTGTGGCCTGCTCACTCTTCTACCAACTCCGCACTCTGCCACTGGGCGACTGTATGGCCTCCTCATGCTGCTGCCACTTCCACACTCTGCCACTGGGTGACTGTATGGCCCCCTCATGCTGTTGCCACCTACTCACTCTGCCACTGGGTCACTGTATGTCCTCCTAAGGCTGTTGCTACCTACACATTATATCACCTTGCCAATCTGTGGCCTACTGACTCTGCTGCCACCTCTGTACTCTGCCACTGGGTGACTGTATGGCCTCCTCATGCTGCTGCCACCTCCTCACTCTGCCACTGGGTCACTGTATGGCCTCCTAAGGCTGCTGACACCTCCACAATGTCACTGGGTCACTGTATGTCCTCCTCATGCCACTTCCACTGGGTCACGTTGTGTACTCCTCATGCTGCTGCCACTGGGCCACCATATGCCCACCTCATGCCGCTGCCACTGGGTCACTGTATTGCCTCCTCATACTGCTGCCACTGGGTCACTGTACGTCCTCCTCATTCTGCTTCCACCGGGTCACTGTATGGCCTCCTCATGCCGCTTCCACTGGATCACTCTGTGTACTCCTCATGCCGCTGCCTCTGGGTCACTGTATGCCCTCCTCATGCCACTGCCACTGGGTCACTCTATGGCCTCCTCATGCTGCTTCCACTAGGTCACTGTATGGCCTCCTCATGCCACTTTCACTGGGTCACTCTTCTACTGCTCATGCTTCTGCCAACTTCACATTATGTCACCTTGCCACTCTGTGTCCTCCTCATGCTGCTGCCAACTCCACATTGTCACCTTGTCACCTGCCACTTGGCGAGGTGACGCCGCTTCCACCTCCACGTTCTCACGCTGTTGGTCCTGCAACAATGTCAACCTCATCCTCCACTATTTCCTCAGCCTTCACAGCAGGGACAATTCACAGTGCTCCTCCAGCATACCTCATGTGCAGGGCACTGCAGTGTCACACTGTTCTACACCTCGTTTGCCTGGGCGAACAAAGTCACACAGGGGAGGAACTGGGTCACTGTATGTCCTCCTCCTGCTGCTTCCAGTGGGTCACTCTGACACAGGGTCACTGTATGGTCTCTGACGGCTGATGACAACTCTACAATGTCACTGGGTCACTGTATGTCCTTCTCATGCCTCTACCACTGGGTTACTCTGTATACTCCTCATGCCGCTGCCACCAGGTCACTGTATGGCCTCCTCATGCTGATGCCACTGGGTGGCTGTATGGCCTCCTTATGCCACTGCCACTGGGTCACTATGTCCTCCTCATGCCGCTGCCACCAGGTCACTGTATGGCCTCCTCATGCTGATGCCACTGGGTGGCTGTATGGCCTCCTTATACCACTGCCACTGGGTCACTATGTCCTCCTCATGCCGCTGCCAACAGGTCACTGTATGCTCTCCTCATGCTGCTGCCACCTGCCACCTTCTCATTCTGCCACTGGGTCACTGTATGGCCTCCTCATGCTGCTGCCACTGGGTCACTCTGTATACTCCTCATGCCACTGCTACCAGGTCACTGTATGGCCTCCTCATGCCGCTGCCACTGGGTGACTGTATGGCCTCCTTATGCCACTGCCACTGGGTCACTATGTCCTCCTCATACCGCTGCCACCAGGTCACTGTATGCTCTCCTCATGCTGCTGCCCTAGGTTCATTATGTCCTTCTCATGCTGCAGCCACTGGGTCACTGTATGCTCTCCTCATGCCGCTTCCACTGGGTCACTCTGCGTCCTCCTCATGCTGCTGCCACCGGGTCACTGTATGGCCTCCTCATGCCTCTGCCACTGAGTTACTGTGTGCTCTCCTCATGCCGTTGCCACTGGGTCACTGTATGACCTCCTCATGCCGCTGCTACTTCTTGGTCACTTTATGTCCTTCTCATGCTGCTGCCACTGAGTCACTGTATGGCCTCCTCATGCTGCTGCCACCTCCACATTATGTTGCCTTGCCACTCTGTGGCCTCCTGATGCTGCTGTGAACTCCACATTATGTCGCCTTGCCACTCTGTAGACATCTATGTGGAACGGCAGACGACTGCACTCTTACATGCTGCAGTAGGATGTTGGGCCTCTGCACGGTTCTTTCTACCTGGGTTCACACTTGTTTCTACCTGGCACTAACATGGGCCAAAGAACAACTGCTGAAAAGCTTTCTTTTTATATATATATATATAAACTATATTCAGAGTTTATTATGCATTACGCACTAACATTGCAATTGTCTACAGAGGTATATCATCTGCTAGACTATCTTCAGTACTGATTTTACAGTTTTATACAAAGACAAATGGATCTTTTGCCATGTAGCCTATGTAATAGCTGTTGATTCTTTCACAAACTGAGTTCTCACTTGAGTGAGTTGGTCAGTTTTGGCCCCGTAACTGGCCAAATAAGTGAAGTGTGCAGTGGTTCTAAGAGCAACTCCTGTCATGTGCATGTCATACTGACTCACAGTATTGTTTCACTACCACAGTAGGCTCCCTATGCATGTTACTGCAAGGCACAGTGTTCTACACCACTATACAGGCTCTCTGAAGCCAGGAAATAGGTGTTTTTTAGCAATATTCGCCGCTAATTAGTTCGAATGAAAGCAAATTTTTTGGAACTTCGAATCGAACTGCAGAATCGAACTTTTGAAAAATTCGCTCATCTCTAATAATGATATAAAAATGTTAATTTATTTAAAAATATGTTGTATGTTTGTCTATTATCTCACTTATTTTCACATTTTTGTGTCTTTTTTTCCAGTTAACATTCAAATTTCATATAGATTAGGCTGCAGAACAAATTACTGTAGTACAAATTGCCACCACTCAGCCATGTCAGACTGGCTGCAAGATATTATGTCCAGATGTTTAGAAGTAGCAAACAACATCAGCAGTACATTAAATGGAACATGATACAGGGAGAACGTGGCAGCTCTATTTGGAGGAATCAGCCTGGGGGCGGAATTGGGTGAAAATCCTCACTAATCTATGCCTCATTTATGTTGCCGGAAAATATTTTTCCCACACTAGCGGTGGACAGTTTGGTGTTACAATGCAACCAGCACCAATAAACAACCTCTTGGCCATTACACTTGAGTCTGGACAAGATAAAACTCCCATAGCAAACCAGATCAGCTCCATCCATTGCTTTAACATATTGGCCCAGAATTACATAAGGTCAGTTATCTGCTGGAATATAGGTGCACTTAAGTTACTACTGTACCTGCTGGTGCAGGTGGTGGGTGTCAGTTGTATGTTAGCATTGCAAAGTCAAATAGAATCTTGTTCATAATGTTCCAAATACTGCAATGTCTATTGATGCGGATACTTTAACTCTTGCTACTTGCAGCTGTGACACTGACAAAGGAGGTGGAGTGGTGACTGATATGGTCAACCGAGGGCAGGCTGAGGACACCTGAGCACACATTTAACTGGACCTTGCAGTAGTCCCCCTAAAAGCTGTAGAAAGATGGATACAGCCTATCTTGATAACATTCCAGTTTTGCTTCCCTTTGGCTTTATAATGAGTGTGAACACTGTGATCTAGTATTTATACCTCTGCTTGATGCTAATAATAAACTTGTCACTGTGTAAGCAGCGAATCATACAGCCTTCCCTGATTGTAAGTGTGTACCTGGACCAAGAAGCCTGCATTGTTTGGTCTTCTTGGCCAGAATGTTTTTCTGTCACCATCATCCTCTTAAAAAAAAAGTTAAACCTTCATCGTTCGCTGTGCTTGTGATATATCAAGGGCATCCAAAGAAGTTCCTCTGCTATAATGAGTCTGACCCACATCTTTATCTTTCTCCCATTCTCCTTGTATCAAACCAGGGAGATAATGATGACCAAGACGTGGAACTGAAAACTGTTCTTCCTTTTCCATCTATTATTAGATGACTGTAAGATATATAATAAAGTGATGACATCGCTGATGCTGCAGTTGTCCCTGCTAATAAATTTGGTGGCCTCCTCAAAGGGCTTGAGAAGCTGATAAACTTGTTTCATGAGGCTCCAAAGATGGATCTCAAAATGACACATTGTCCACGTGTTCTGCCACATGCATTAAACATTCACTGCTTTTGGATGCTAGCACAGACACCCCAACATATTTAAGGTGGAGTTCCACCAAGTTAGAACGTCGCAGATAAGGCAGTGTAAAGGCAGACAATTTTTTGAAAGGCATTTTTAGCAACATAAGAACTGCTGGAATACACGCTTTTCTGGCCATTAACAAAACCTCTTTTAAGCCACTATAATTGTTAGTAAATAACCACCAGTTTAAGCACATGCACCATACAGAGACAATGTGCTATTTGACCCAGCTGCAGCACAGAAACAATATTGGTGTCATTGTCAATGACAACACAGTCTAGTTGTAGTTAGGAGTCATCCAGTGGGATACTTGCTGCAGGATACAGCAGAGCAGCTCCTCTGTGGTGTTGCTCTTCTGATCTAGGCTCATCAGCTGTAAAACCACATGGGAGCACTTCACCATACACCCATGAAATTATGAGGGAGAGGGAGTGCTAATGCTTTACCATGGTGAAGATGAGTCTGGAAGATGGTCAAGAGAGCAAGATCCAGAGGAGGCAGATACGCCCTGCACGGTGACTGAACCAGGCCTGCACAAACAGGGTGGAACTAGCACCTGGTCTTACTGAATTTCTGAACTGTGGCCACTTTTCTTCAAAACATTGAGCTAGTGGACCGTGAAAGCAATGTATTTTCCATGTCCATAGTTCTGATTCACGTGTCAACTATGGTGTGCACCTTTATCCAAATTGACATATCCAAGGAAAGGCCCACAGATAGGGAACGCTTTCCTAGAGAAATAATGGTGGCTAGGTATCTTCCATTGCAGTTGAGCACATTTTATAAGATAACGAATTGCAGTGGAAATGAGATGGCAGTGACTCCACCACCAGCATATTGACCAAATGCAAGTTCAGTTTCAAAACCGCTGGATGACTGGGTATATATCGCTGCTTCCTGGACACAAATTCCATTATGGATGACTGACATTGGTATAGAATGAAAAAGGAGGAGGATAAACAGTTGTTGTCGTTATTATCATCATCACCAACTATGTGCTAGGTATAGATGGGGCCATGCCTACCAAGAAACTGATGAGGATAAAAGGTAGGACAGACTTGCTCACTTTCTCCGCCAGTGTCACTACCAAGTCTACTTTGTAAAATAAGATGGTGATGCCTTTTCATCTGAGTACATTAGATGTAGTTCCTAGATTTGTTTCTGCATGGTCACGACTAAATTTTTTCTTGCAGATCTTGCACATAAGGCCCAAAAGAGGTAACTGAAGGGGAGTATAAATATATATATTTTTTGTCACCTTTTCTGGGCATCCACCTATTATTTTCTGGGGTCTGAAGAGACCCCAGAGTATAATCACTAACAACAGTTGAGATAAATCCTAAATTGTTTGGTTTTGTTAGAAAAACAAACAATTTGGAATATTTTGTTGAATTTGGTTCTTTACGAACCAATTTGCTCATCTCTACCTGTCACCCTGACATGGATGCCAGGTCTTAACTGCAAAAGAATCACCGTTGGCAATGTCATGATCTTCCTTGCTTTTTTCTGACTCAATACAGCCATGGGATTCGAGCATAATCTCATAATTTCCACCTCCAGATTTCTCCCTAATGCCCTTACCAGAACGACTTTAATAGCAGTACCACACCCTATACCACTACTACCTCAACAACAGTCATGTCTTCCTCTTTTGCATTTTACCA
This sequence comes from Leptodactylus fallax, assembly GCA_947044405.1. NCBI lineage: Eukaryota > Metazoa > Chordata > Amphibia > Anura > Leptodactylidae > Leptodactylus > Leptodactylus fallax. The sequence continues at coordinate 680,720 of CAMRHE010000320.1, forward strand.
CACACTGCTTTCAAGTAAAATGGCAAAGATTTAATTGCACTAAAAGGTTAACCTGATTAATGAGTAGTAGACTCCAACTTTGTCAGTCAGTTATTTTTTATTATTTTTTTAACCATTATAATGGCAGCAATTTGTATAATTAAGAACCAAAACAAAAAACTCTTAAGAAATTATTTTTCAGATTAGCACAGGTGACATCAATGTTTTACCTTTAGAATGGCAGATTGTATGTTCTTAGTGAAAACTTTCTCATAAAAAAACATTAGTGAAAAAAAATATTTTATTAACAGGACTGACATTGTCAGTAAAAGCAATGTAAGACACACTGGACAGCCACAGATCAAACTGCTCTATTGCATAAATAGATTTAGACAAAATTAGATTATTGGCAAGGGTTACCTGTCCATTGTCTATATTATAGCAGTCTGGCTCTCACAGCACAGATATTTGCCCTCGCTGCTATCATTTATCTTACTATCTGCCTGTAATTGATTTTTTTTTCTTACTAAATTTGGTTCCTCTTCTCCATGCATATGATTCTCTAGTTTTTTTTTTTTTGCAAGGTTTGTTTGCAAAAAAACTAGAGAAGCATTTTGCTTCACTATCACTAAAATGCCTTGTTTTCCTGCCTACAGCATCTTATATACTATATGTGACATTAGCACTGTAAGATGTCCACCTGCCACTAATTATTGTCTGAGAGGCAGTCAAGTGATGCCATGACGTCACACAGGCATGTCTCTTCTGTTCTTTCACTGTGCAATTTATGTCATGGCCATCATTTTAGTTAATTCAAGACAAACTGCAAATTATTCAATTTTGCTAAAAAAAACAAATATTTGGCTCGGAACAAGTCGCTTCACCCATCTCTAAGTATAATTAATTAATAAGTTTTATAGAGCAATTAAATAAATAATTATTTGTAAAATAAATAAAGCTTTGAACAACAAAAGAAAAAAGTTTGTAGAATAGCTATAGTTTTGTACAATAACTACAGTTTTATATTATAGTTAAGCAACTAAACTTTTTTTAAATAAGTTTTGTAGAAAAACTAAATAACTAAATTTTGTAAAATTACTAAATAACTAAAGATTTGTGGAAGAACTAACATTTTATAGAGAAATAAAGTTTTGTAGAGTTACTATATAACCTAAAGTTTTGCAGACTAACAAGTTTAGTTTTTCTACTTAAATTAGTTATAATAACTTAGTTATAATACTATCTTAGTTATAATAACATAGTTATTATATAAATGTTAAGTTATTTAGTTACTCAACAAAATATTTATAGAATAACTAATCTTATGTAGAGTAACTAAATCAGTAAATTTTTATAGAGGAACTAATTAACTAAAATTTTGTAGAATAAATAAATGACTACATTTTAGTAGAATAATTAAAGTTTTGTAGCATAACTAAATAACTAAACTTTGCAGAATAATTAAAGATTTGTAAAAAAATAAAACTAAATTACTAAAACCTAAAGTTTTGTAGAATAAATAAATAACTGAACTTTTGTAGAATAGTTAAAGTTTTGTAAAGTAACTAACATAGTAACTCTACAAAACTACATATTCTTTAAAAGTTTAGTTAATTATTTTACAAAACTGTTCTTAGTCTATACATCTTTAGTTAGTTACTCTATAAAACTTTATTTACTTATTGTATAATACTTTAGTTATACTACAACATTTTAGTTATTTAGTTGCTGTGCAAAATTTGAGCAATTCTACAAAACTTTAGTTACTGTACAAAACTTTAGATATTTAATTGCTTTACAAATTTTGTTATTCTGCAAAATATTAATTACTTAGTTATTCTACTATATGTACTACTTTAGATATTCTTTAGTTAATCTGTAATAGTTTAGTTATTTATGTATTTATTTTACAAACTATAGTAATTCTTTAAAATCGTTAAAGTTTTTAACAGTATCTAAAAAATAATTATTTTTCATAATTTAATTGTTTATTTATTTTACAAAACTTAGTTTGTTTTAGGTATTTGTAGAGTATTTCTAACGGATGGCTACAAATACTCCATCCATTGTTAAACAAATGGTGCATAGAAAATTCCAATCAATGGATTCAATACTAGAGAGAATTAAAGTTAAAACATAACTTTTAATGGTATAAAATAAAAATAAATTTCATTTGAGATAACTGAGATAAAAAGAAAATTAATATAAAAATCAAGGAGATAGAGAAAGCAGATAAGACAGGAATCCCAATAACCTGCAGACGCAGTAAATCCCATGCCAAAAATAATATACCAGACTAAGATGATAATCTATCTACCAGCTATTCTCTCTACTCACAATGAAAGTGAGAGTTAATCAAGGGTCACTGATGCACAATTTGCTGCTGGTGTGCAGTTATGTTTTAATTTTAATTCTCTCTTGTATTGAATCCATTGATTGGAATTTTCTGTGAGCCATTTGTTTAACAATGGATGGAGTATTTGTAGCCATCCGTTAGAAATACTTTATAAATACCTAAAACAAACTAAGTTTTGTAGAATAAATAAACAATTAAATTATGAAAAATAATTATTTTTTAGTTACTGTTAAAAAGTTTAAAGATTTTAAAGAATTACTATAGTTTTGTAAAATAAATACATAAATAACTAAACTATTATAGATTAACTAAAGATTATCTAAAGTAGTAGATATAGTAGAATAATTAAATAATTAATATTTTGCAGAATAACAAAATTTGTAAAGCAATTAAATATCTAAAGTTTTGTACAGTAACTAAAGTTTTGTAGAATTGCTCAAATTTTGCACAGCAACTACATAACTAAAATGCTGTAGTATAACTAAAGTATTATACTATAAGTAAATAAAGTTTTATAGAGTAACTAACTAAAGATGTATAGACTAAGAACAGTTTTGTAAAATAATTAACTAAACTTTTAAAGAATATGTAGTTTTGTAGAGTTACTAAATTAGTTACTTTACAAAACTTTAACTATTCTACAAAAGTTCAGTTATTTATTTATTCTACAAAACTTTAGGTTTTTAGTTACAAAACCTAGCTAGGTTTTAGCTACAAAATCTTAGTTGTTATTTACTTACTTTTCAAAACTTAAGTAATTTAGTTTTATTTTTTTTTACAAATCTTTAATTATTCTGCAAAGTTTAGTTATTTAGTTATGCTGCAAAACTTTAATTATTCTACAAGTATTTTAGTTGCTACTTTGCAAAACTTTACTTGTTCTACTAAAATGTAGTCATTTATTTATTCTACAAAATTTTAGTTAATTAGTTACTCTATAAAAATGTACTGATTTAGTTACTCTACAAAACTTTAGTTATCTCATAAAACTATTGTTATCGTATACAACTTTATTAATTCTACAAATATTTATTTATTTATTTATTTATTTAAACTTTACTTATTTAATTACTCTATAGTCTACTCATTCTATAAAAGTGTAGTTTTTTAAACGTAACTTTATAAAACTTTAGTTTTTTTGTTATTCTACAAATCCTTAAATAGTTATAATTCTAAGTTTAGTCATTTAGTTATTCTACAAAACTTTAGTTATTGTATAAAAGGTTAGTTAGTTATTCTACAAAACTTTAGTTTAGTTATTCTATAATACTTATGTATCTACTGTACAAAACATTAGTTTTTATACAAATATTAATTTAGTTACTCTACAAAACTTTATTTGTTCTATAAAATTTTAGTCAACTAGTTATTCAATTGTATAGTAAATAAATCAGACATGTCATTTTATGTGGCGATAACTTTGGGATGCTTTGTTTATCTGTATGATTATAAGACTTTTTTGTAACACATTGTACTTTATGTTATTTGGTAAATTTTGTCCAATATGTTTAGAATTTATTTATAAAAAGATCAATAGTTTACTGAAAAATTGGCAAGATAGCAAATTAAAAAATTTAACATTTGTATGCTTGTAAAAGGGATAGTCAGTCTACACAGAATAGGTAACAATTAACATTTAACATGTCTATTATATGTTGGCATTTTTTGTATACTTTTTTATTTTTTAGGCTGTTAAAAGGCTTATAAATTTACTGTATTGAAAATATACTGTATTGCAGTATATCTTTAAGTCTATTCACTTCTATTACATACTGCTCTGTTTATGGTCTGGCATTATTGAGGTTCTATTAGACAATGCCTATCACAGCCTGTAGTAGAATCCAAATAATGAGAAGCCAGAGAGACTTCAACAGGATGGGAACCAATCACCACACTTCCATTAAGCTCCTGGGAGGGAGGCGATTAGGACCATGTATGGCAACGTCAATGCAACACTGATGTTTAGATCGCAATTGACCAAGATCACTATATGATTAACTGCTGTGACCTCTGCAAGCACCAAAGGCATAACATGAAGCTTCTAGGCCCCAATGCAAAATGGGACCTCCACTAACCATGTGCTAGCTGTAATTCTTGTTCCTTCTTATATTCTAGAGAGGTCTTTGTGCCCGCTCAGGCTCCAGGACCCACTACATCTGCATTACCTATAGATTTATCCCTGGTGCCTGCTGCAGGTATGAGAGGGCTCATTTTGTGAGACTTTGCAATATCATCGTAGCAAAGAATAAAATATGATAATGGAATGGATTATTCTCTGCTTGATGGTGCAGCCCTAGAACATACCACAGTAATATTTCAATGTGTCTTCACCTTTGTTCTTTAACCTCTTGATCCATACAAGCCCAGCTCCTATAAATTTAAGAGGTTGTGAGGAGTGAGAATAATGTGCAGGTGTAGAGTATGGAGAGCATGGTTAGAAATACAACACCAACATGAATTGTTTATACCCATTGAATTTACTTTGGATGTGCTGGAGGTGGTTGTGCCCTCCTCCCTTCTGCCCATGTCTATCCTGAACTATTTGTTAGTGCTGCTGAATCTTTTGTGAATGAATAACTGGGAAGTAAAGTCAAGTTAAATGGCCAATAACTTTTCAGTCAACTTAGTATCATTTAATATAACCAATTTCTGCCTCATAGACCTGTGTCGCCTACAGAGCCAGACTAAGGGACCTTTTTAAATGCTTAGGAAGCCTTTGCAGCTGCTTTGGGTTAATTATTCTAATTTTCTGAGATAATGACTTTTGGGTTTTCCTTGGCTGTAAGCCATAATCTTCGACATTAACATAAATAAACACCTGAAAAAGTTCACTCTGTTTGTAATGACTCAATATAATATATGTGCTTCACTTTTTCAATTGAATAACTAAAAAAAATAACTTTTTGATGATATTCTAATTTATTGAGATGCACTTGTACATGGTATGCTTGATATGCCATTATGATATTGAGTTGGATAATAAGAGGGATAACATGAATTGTATCATCTGATGATTACACAAGATGGGGTATTATGATTTATGGGAAGGTTAGTAGTCTACATCTTAAGTTGCTGTAGAACAAGAAAATAGAATAATAATAAAATAATACAATAAAATGAATTACCCGGGAATATTCTATAAATCCATCATTTCCTTGATATATAGTGTTCCACATTATAAATATATCCCCTCCTCTTAGTCTTCATGTCTTACAGTTATGGATTATCTGAGCAGGGAAGAAGATAGGGCACTCTGTCTGGTACGGGCTGGCAGTCTAATAATACATTAAAGGCTGGTATAGGAAAACATAATTATAATATCATGGTTAATCCGAGGGTAGATTGTATGTTATTCTATTTTTTACCTACTACTTTCTTTATATAGTTATTTGTAGGGCATATCCCCTTGAACTCACAACCCCCATAAAAATATGTTTTCCTATATGTTTTCACATCACAACTTTTTTCTCCCCTTCCACCCTTTATGTATTAATATCTCTCACTAGAACGTTGATTACTAGCAATATGAGGCATACATACAGGAGCATCTCAATAAATTAGAATATCTTTGAAACGTTCATTCATTTCAGTAATTCAGTAATACAATCCATAATCAGCATCTTCCATGATTGTGTGTCCTACTGAACCAGACTGAGGGACCATTTAAAGGCTTAGGAAACCTTGGCAGGTGACACTGAATTTACAAGTCTGAACTGAACTTACAATATTCTAATTTTTTCTAGATTCTGTGTGTAAAGAATCTAGAAAATATAGGAGGTCACTTTTTTAATTTAATTACTGAAAGAAATAAACATTTCAAAGATATTCTAATTTATTGAGATGCAACTGTATATATGTAAATAATTATTTAAATGCATCTTGCTTTGGGTTGTTTAGAATAAATAACCCCCCTTCCAGCTTTTGTGGTAAAAGATGTCCTGTTTTATAAGCAGTGGCAGTCAGAGATTTGGACTATATTTTATATATAGATAATATTGGTATAATAGTCTGTGAGAAGTCTCACCATAAAACAGGGACAGTTTACTGCATTTACATGGAGAATATCGCCTCTGGAACCTCTGTACAAACATACAGTCCTTTGAGTAGTTCTTATCTAGCGATGAGCATTGTATATATATATGAGAGATTATTGCAGGCATTAGTGTTGACACATCTCCCGTTGTCTACTTACTTCTCAGTTCTTCACAGCCTCGTCAGGTTTCCTAGGAGATACATGACGCTATGACATTTTTAGTAACATCCCTATCGACATCATAATGACGTCGCTAGGGTGGGACGGACACATGGTATGGGTGCAGCAGCCCAACCTTGGTCTGATTGGTCAGCTGCTTTTTCTAACCACGCCTCTAATTGTGGTCATAACAGCTCCGGTTTGCAGGCAGTGAGGTGGTGACATGAGACGGTGGCCACCCTCTGCCCTTCATGCTTCCCTAGTCAGACTTTGTTTAGCAGCTCCTGATGAGATTTAACCTAAGCAGAACCCCCTGATGATTAGTAGCACATCTACCAGAAACGCGTAGGTTAGTTATATACATGGCTCTATCTAGGGAAAGTTATATTTGGCTTTATTGGAAGGAGCGCTAGTCAGAATACATAGCGGAGTTTACAGTATTTAAATTAGTATAGCTATGTGACAATCTGAGTTTCAGCAATTTAGTCTCCACAGTCCCTCTTTACCAAAACTAGTGGCCCTATTTAGATATTGGGTGAACTTCCAGCAGCATCAATTAGTGGATGCAGCTGGTGGGCATATCATCCAAAACCTATATATATAGAGACGACTATAATACAATAGAGGAGACACGTAAACAAGGGAGACATTTAGACCTGTGAATATATATCTGCAATTACACGGCACATATATTTACTACCAGTCCCTAGAGTGGTGCAAAATACACAGTGTATTATACTGCCCCCAAGTGGTTGCACAAAATTTGACCAATTGTGGTTGTCTTTTAGCAAATATCAATATTCTTTTCATATATATTTATGTCACTATTGAGTATTTTAGTAGTTTTTGGTAAACAATAAATTGTGTTTTAGATGTTCACCTTGTGGATTCAAAGATATTTTTAGTTAAATCATCTGCAGCCATTATGGGCCTATAGCCATCAGAAAACTGATAGGACGCCATGCATGAAGACATATACAGCCAGAGAACAGACTGCTCAGCAAGACCCTGAAGATATTTTACCATTTGATGAAAATTCAAAGTAGGTCTTCTTATCCCAAAGAAGAAAATGCAATAAAATCATATATGTCTATTGAATAATGTTTTTCTTTTCCCATTTAGCAAAGATGAGGTTAGGATTGTGGTATAAGGCTGAACTGGTAAGTTTACAGAAGAGCATGCATTAATGTGGCTCTGTGTAGCATCTAATGTAGACCTGTGGATAAGAGGATGCACCACCTGAGATGGGCATGTAGTAATAGTGCACCAACTGACAGCAGTGAGAGAATGTTGCTGGCGATAAAAGAAATTAATCATTATAGTCTATACTAATAATCAATTGCTAATACAGTATATTGTAATATGGCTTATACTTTATTACTGATATTTTCACATGTGACCTTGTCACAATATTCCTTTCAAGAATGTTCATCTATAATCTACAGAATTACTTATAACCTACCAAGTCCAGAAATCTTGGTTAAAGGCTTGTTTTTGAAACTACTGAGAGTGACCAATTGACTGTATTTGGACATTCTGTTTTTGTGACATGAGCCACACTTCTCAACCTCTTTCAGAGATCCTAAATGTCCATGTCTGTGTTTCATTTTTTCCATTGTTTCTCTTAAATTACCTGTATCACTAAATCTTGTTGTGTTGTTACCTCACTTCTGAATAAACTTTCATCTACTTTTATCCAACTGAGAGACTATTTTCTATAACACTGGGTAGGAGGCGGGCTGGGCATAACTATACAGACCCAAGGGGTTAACAGCAACCCATACTCAAAATGCAATGAGTATAAATGTAGATCTACTGTGGCCAGGGAATTATGGGACAGAGAATATTCCTATCCAATTAAAAACTGTCCTGGTCTATAGAGACACCAACCTCTAATGTACTTAGGTGCTGTAAGAGGACTGGAAAAAAGAGACTGCATCCTGTGAGATGGGTGGTCAAGTATGTAACTGTGCTATGGACATCAGTCCTGTGGAATATACTTGTGTGTATTGAAAGATTTTGTTAGTATCAGCCCTGTAGATTACTGCAACTGTGAGGTCATCAGACCTTGGATTACAGCTTTGTTGCTATGGGTAGTGGCCTTTAGAATTTTTCAGTTACTGTGTATATATGCATTGTTATATAAGGACTCTATTTTTATTTAAAAGTATTAGCCTAACAATATCATTTTTCTTCGAGCCATAGGATAGGGGATAAGTTGCAGAGCAGTAGGGGTCCAACATCTGAGATCCTCGCCTACCTGAATGGAATGGTGATACTACTTTCGCTACATTAATTTCTATGGGATTTCCTGAGTTAGTCAAATTACAAAGCTCAAATATTTCTTGTTGACTCCTAGAAATGAATGTAGAGGTAATGCATCTTTCTGGTTACCACTTCTTGAAGACTTTTTCTTGCAATGCTCCACTGTTCCCTTGATTGGAGTGCTTCCCAGCAATTGGGTCCCCACAATCTTCAACTTTTTTTTTTACATTCATAGACAAACACTTTCAAAAACTTTTAGGCTTTTTACCCTCTTTGAGAGGCTATTGTAACCACCAGACTTGTTGCTCCACTTTTTTTTTTTTTTGTAACCATTGTTTTTTTGTCTATGATGTTTAAAGGGGTATTCTGGGTCGAAACAACTCCTCACTGTCAAATAAAGTAAAAATTGAATGTAAAGCACTCTTCTCTTGCTGGCCCTCACCACAAGATTACTATGACACTGCCCCTTCTGATAATTTTGGTCCTGAGGCTTATTTTAATAGTCTCCTTGCTGTAAAATGCTGCTAAATGATTCAAATCAGGTGGCAAAGTACATAACTTAAAGGGGTTGTCCAGACATCATTATTATACACTGCACGGAGCTGGAAGCAGTTGGCTCTGTGCTTTGTATAGTTGCCAGGCTCTGTAACAGAACAATAAGAATGCACAGAATTGAAAGATATGATTGATGGATCAGCTACTCGGGGCCACCTCCAACATCCATGTTACGCACTGCACAGAACTGGAGTCAGTTGGCTCCATGCCCTGTGCAATGGTTGGGCTCTGTAACTGCAGCTCAGCTACCTTTGATGATAATGTATTGGCTTTTGTTCAATGTACATGGCACTGAGCTATCTAGCTCCATGCATTGTATAATATACAGGTATATATATATATATATATATATATATATATACAGTGGGTATAGAAAGTATTCCGACCCCTTTAAATTTTTCACTCTTTGTTTCATTGCAGCCATTTGCTAAAAGCAAAAAAGTTCATTTTATTTCTCATTAATGTACACTCAGCTCCCCATCTTGACAGAAAAAAAACAGAAATGTAGATATTTTTGCAAATTTATTAAAAAAGAAAAACTGAAATATCACATGGTCATAAGTATTCAGAGTCTTTGCTGTGACACTCATATTTAACTCACATGCTGTCCATTTCCTTCTGATCCTCCTTGAGATGGTTCTACTCCTTCATTGGAGTCCATCTGTGTTTAATTAAACTGATTGGACTTGATTAGGAAAGGCGCACTTTTTGAGCTAGTACAGCCAGGAGTCTTCTTGGAAATGATGCAACAAGTTTTTCACATCTGGATTTGGGGATCCTCGGCCATTCTTCCTTGCAGATCCTCTCCAGTTCCGTCAGGTTGGATGGTGAACGTTGGTGGAGCCATTTTCAGGTCTCTCCAGAGATGCTCAATTGGGTTGAGGTCAGAGCTCTGGCTGGGTCAGTCAAGAATGGTCACAGAGTTGTTCCTTTGTTATTTTAGCTGTGTGCTTAGGGTCATTGTCTTGTTGGAAGGTGAACCTTCGGCCCAGTCTGAGGTCCAGAGCACTCTGGAAGAGGTTTTCGTCCAGGATATCTCTGAACTTGGCCGCATTCATCTTTCCTTCAATTGCAACCAGTCGTCCTGTCCCCCATAGCATGATGCTGCCACCACCATGTTACACTGTTGGGATTGTATTGGGCAGGTGATGAGCAGGGCCTGGTTTTCTCCACACATAAAGCTTAGAATTAACGCCAAAAAGTTCAATCTTCATCTCATCAGACCAGAGAATCTTATTTCTCATAGTCTGGGAGTCCGTCATGTGTTCTTTGGCAAACTCTATGCGGGCTTTCAAATGTCTTGCACTGAGGAGAGGCTTCCTTCGGGCCACTCTGCCATAACGCCTCGATTGGTGGAGGGCTTCAGTGATAGTTGACTTTGTGGAACTTTCTCTCATCTCCCTACTGCACCTCACCAAGGCTCTTCTCCCACGATTGCTCAGTTTGGCTGGACGGCCAAGTCTAGGAAGAGTTCTGGTCATCCCAGAACTCCATTTAAGGATTATGGAGGCCAAAGTGCTCTTAGGAACCTTGAGTGCTGCAGAAATTCTTTTGTAACCTTGGCCACATCTGTGCCTTGCCACAATTCTGTCTCTGAGCTCCTTGGGCAGTTCCTTTGACCTCCTGATTCTCATTTGCTCTGACATGCACTGTGAACTGTGAGGTCTTATATAGACAGGTGTGCGCTTTTCCTAATCAAGTCCAATCAGTTTAATTAAACACAGCTGGACTCCAATGAAGGAGTAGAACCATCTCAAGGAGGATCAGAAGGAAATGGACAGCAGGTGAGTTATATATGAGTGTCACAGCAAAGGCTCTGAATACTTATGGCCATGTGATATTTCAGTTTTTCTTTTTTAATAAATTTGCAAAAATATCTACATTTCTGGTTTTTTTTCTGTCAAGATGGGGAGCTGAGTGTACATTAATGAGAAATGAAATGAACCTTTTTGCTTTTAGCAAATGGCTGCAATAAAACAAAGAGTGAAAAATTTAAAGGGGTCTGAATACTTTCCGTACCCACTGTGCATATATATATATATATATATATATATATATATATATATATGTTACCGTTAAAGAGCGAAATCAGTGAATAGGCACATTACCTAGGTAATCTGCAGATTAACTGATTTGCTCGGTTAAAGTGCGGAATCAGGAGTTTTCCGCACTTTACCTAGTTAATGTGCACATTCACGACTTGCGGGTTGTTAGAATCCAGAAGTTTTGTTTCTCTTGTAGTCCTCCTCTCCCTACTTCGTCCCCCTCTTCTCCCTCCTTTCGCCAGCAGCGTCTCCGGTCATCGTTTTTTTTTTCATGTGTCACAATTGCCGTCGGCTTCCCAGTGCGTAGCACAGCTAACGGTTTGCTTTCACAACCCATTCAACGGGCTGGTGTGTGTGTGTGTGTGCACGCTTATACCCTCTGCGCTGTGAAGCAGCCGTCTTTTTTTTTTTTTTCGGACACAAAGGACTTTGTGTTTCCGACGAAAAAAACTAAAACTGGCTTTTCGCAGCGCAGAGGGTATAAGCGTGCACACACACACACACCCCAGCCCAGTTGCTTTCAAATCCCATTCAAGTTGAATGGGTTTTCAAAGCAAACCGTCTTCAACCTTTCCCTATACTGTCCCCAATCCTTGTTTTTTGGGGGGTTTTTTTTGCCGGCATTACGTTCGCTGTAATGCCGGCGACGTTGACATAGCGACGTAGACATGTCTTTATCTGCACTTTAACGAGTGCCTAGTAGTTAATGTACACATTAACTAGGTAAAGTGCAGTTTAGCTAGGTAATGTCAGAAATGAAAGAAGTTTTCTGCACTTTAATGGATCGCCCTAGTTAATGTGCACATTACTTAGTTAATCTGCAGATTAACATATACATAAATTATACATAGTATAGTGTATAATAGTGTAAAATGGTCAAAAGTAATCCCCCAAAGGACTGATCAGCTCTGATGCCCATACTTTCACATAGTTTTTCAAACACAAAAATAAATAAATAAATAAAACACCAGCATTGCATGCAATTTTATGGCATTTGTGTTTTTTCCCTTTGCCTGAAAAAAAAAAATCTGCCACACTCAAAACATGCTAGTTTTGTACAAAAATGCCAAAGCGCAAAAACGCAATAAAACGTGAGAAAACAGCAAGGGAAAAAGAACAAATTATGTAGGGCTTTTCATATGTAAAAAATGATGCAAAAGCACTGTTAAAAATTCCCCAAAAAAGGCTGATGTGAAAAGACCCTGACTACTTTCCGAGTCAAATGTGCACAATAACTGGTAAAACAGTAGAAATTAATGTTTTTTTTTTCCTTACAAATAACAGTAATTAATTTTATTCGATTTATTTAGTTTACTATAAGACTAAAAATATTTAGATTCATCATTCCTCTGAGCAACAACAAACTGTGCAAAAATTTGTAGAGTACACTGAAGAAAAATAGTTATGACTGTCAAAATATGGAGAGACGTCTAGAGTCCTAGAGGTCAAAAATTGTGAAGTCCTTTCGAGAATATTTACCTAGATATCGTCTAATATACAGTACTATACAGTGCTGGCCAAAAGTATTGGCACACCTGCAATTCTGTCAGATAATACTCAATTTCTTCCAGAAAATGATTGCAGTCACAAATGCTTTGGTAATAATATCTTCATTTATTTTGCTTGCAATGAAAAAACACAAAAGAGAATGAAAAAAAAAGTCAAATCATTGATCATTTTACACAAAACTCCAAAAATGGGCCGGACAAAAGTATTGGCACCCTCAGCCTAATACTTGGTAGCACAACCTTTAGACAAAATAACTGCGAACAACCGCTTCCGGTAACCATCAATGAGTTTCTTACAATGCTCTGCTGGAATTTTAGACCATTCTTCTTTGGCCAATTTCTCCAGGTCCCTGAGATGTGAAGGGCGTCTTCTCCAAACTGCCATTTTGAGATCTCTCCACAGGTGTTCTATGGGATTCAGGTCTGGACTCATTGCTGGCCACTTTAGAAGTCTCAAGTGCTTTCTCTCAAACCATTTTCTAGTGCTTTTTGAAGTGTGTTTTGGGTCATTGTCCTGCTGGAAGACCCATGACCTCTGAGGGAGACCCAGCTTTCTCACACTGGGCCCTACATTATGCTGCAAAATTTGTTGGTAGTCTTCAGACTTCATAATGCCATGCACACGGTCAAGCAGTCCAGTGCCAGACGCAGCAAAGCAACCCCAAAACATCAGGGAACCTCCGCCATGTTTGACTGTAGGGACCGTGTTCTTTTCTTTGAAGGCCTCTTTTTTTTCCCTGTAAACTCTATGTTGATGCCTTTTCCCAAAAAGCTCTACTTTTGTCTCATCTGACCAGAGAACATTCTTCCAAAAAGTTTTTGGCTTTCTCAGGTAAGTTTTGGCAAACTCCTGCCTGGCTTTTTTATGTCTCTGGGTCAGAAGTGGGGTCTTCCTGGGTATCCTACCATAGAGTCCCTTTTCATTCAGGCGCCGACGGATAGTACGGGTTGACACTGTTGTACCCTCGGACTGCAGGGCAGCTAGAACTTGTTTGGATGTTAGTTGAGGTTCTTTAGCCACCATCCGCACAATCTTTCGTTGAAATCTCTCGTCAATTTTTCTTTTCCATCCACATCTAGGGAGGTTAGCCACAGTGCCATGGGCTTTAAACTTCTTGATGACACTGCGCACGGTAGACACAGGAACATTCAGGTCTTTGGAGATGGACTTGTAGCCTTGAGATTGCTCATGCTTCCTCACAATTTTGCTTCTCAAGTCCTCAGACAGTTCTTTGGTCTTCTTTCTTTTCTCCATGCTCATTTTGGTACACACAAGGACACAGGACAGAGGTTGAGTCAACTTTAATCCATTTCAACTGGCTGCAAGTGTGATTTAGTTATTGCCACCACCTGTTATGTGCCACAGGTAAGTAACAGGGGGTTTAAAATTACACAAATTAGAGAAGCATCACCTGATTTTTCAAAGGGTGCCAATACTTTTGTCCACCCCCTTTTTTATGTTTGGTGTGGAATTATATCCAATTTGGCTTTTTGACAATTCTTTTTGTGGTTTTCCATTGAAGACAAATTAAATGAAGATATTATTACCAAAGCATTTGTGATTGCAATCATTTTCTGGAAGAAATTGAGTATTATCTGGCAGAATTGCAGGGGTGCCAATACTTTTGGCCAGCACTGTAGAATGATCTTGCAGGGGGTCAAAACAATTATATTGACATAGCGATTGTTTTAATAGCCCAATAGGTTATTAGGTTGTTAAAAGATGTTAAAATGGGTTAATAGGGATGTTCTTACCTCTACCTTATATGCAACATATTATTTGTGAATTAACCCATAAAAAATAGAATCTAAATCTTAAATCATTTCTAAATGGGGTTGTCTTTTACTGCAGCTTTCCCCCCCTTCTGTATTTACTGACATTTATGAAACAATCCGTCAGGCGTCCTTCCCCCCCCCCTACCCTGTCAGGAGATCATTAACCCTGCTGTTCTGTTCGGTCAAAAATGACCGAATTTGAAATTTGATATTTTTTTAAAATATTCATTATGCGGTTCTGAAACTTGTGGTTCATTGACTTTTCCTCATTTGAAGGGTTCTTACTAATAGCAGTTTTTATTTATTTATTTATTTTTTGTTTACTTTTTTTCTCCACGTCTTTTCTTACACTTGTACTGTTCGGTCAAAAATGACCGATAGCCTTTTATACTAATCTCCAGCCATTTTAAAAAAAAAATAAAGGAGTTATAATCTCATTTTGGTCTATATAGTTCAGTTTTTGCAACAGCAAAAGTTCATATGCTGTAATCGCTCAGGTATACATAGGAAAAAACCCTGGAGAAAGAGCTGAAAAAAATCAAGGTATGCGAGTAGTTTTGGATTTGACACATGGACTCAAAGGACGAAATGTTACATGTGACAATTTTTTCACATCACACCAACTGGGGCAGATGTTGCTGAAAAGAAAAATGACCATGCTGGGTACTGTTAGAAAAAATAAGCCAGAACTGCCGCAAGGTATCCTCAGTAAGAGAGACGTTTATAGTTCTACGTTTTATTTTACTGAGGATACAACAGTAGTTTCTTACGTTCCCAAAAAACACAAACAGGTCATTCTGATGAGCACAATGCACCATGATAATGCAATCGGTAACCGAGACGACAGAAAGCCAGACATGATTTTACATTACAATGCCACAAAAGGGGCAGTTGATACTCTAGATCAACTCATAGGCACTTACACCTGTAAACGCAAAACTAATCGGTGGCCAATGGTTGTTTTTTACAACATTCTTGATGTGTCGGCATACAATGCATTTGTGTTATGGCGTGAAATAGACCCAAATTGGAACAAAAATAAACTATATAAAAGAAGAATTTTTTTAGAGGAGTTGGGAAAATCACTGGTTAGCCCATATATTGAACAAATAAAAGTAACACCCAGAGATGATGGAGCTGCAGCCATTGTCCACAGGATCCAACAGCATGCTGAAGAAAGTGAACCAAGGGCTTCCGCTAGCACTGCGACGATACCCACGGCCTCCACCAGCAGTGCAACCAGCCTAAAACGGAAACGATGCGCCTTCTGTCCAACATCAAGTAATCACAAATTACAAAAATGTGATATGTTGCAAATGTGCAAAGTACTTATGCAAAAGACATGTAAATTATACTTGTGACGAATGCAAACAGTAAATTTAGCACCTTGAACCTTATTTCACATATTATATAGAAAAAACTAGACTTTTTATTTTTTTGTTTGTTTTTTTTTTTTTTAAATATATTTACGTACAGTTTGATGTTATTAGTTATAGTTTACAGTTTTATAAAGATTTTTTTTTTTGTGCAAATGTGCAATATGCATGAATAATGCAATAAGGCCATGTAACAAAAAAAATAAAAATTAAGTTTTTGATTTCATTTGACATTTGTTTATGAACAACCATGTTCACATACAGTATAATAATGCAAAAGAAATTCAAATAAAACACTTAAATTAGTTAAAAATCCAGACTTTAATAGGCCCGGTCAAAAATGACCGGAACATTATATGTGTATAGTAGAACCGAACAGAACAGCAGGGTTAACCCTTGAATAGGCAAAGTAGCAGTAACTAAGTATATAATCAAATAAAGGAGGCTGTATCAGGAAGGAACCATTTTGTGAAAATGTCAAATAAGGGAGGCTGCGGAGAAAAATGTAGCTGAAAGGGTTACAGTATTCTGCCGTTCAGTTGGATCTAGGCAGAGCTACAGTAAGTGTACAATTGATGTACCGTAATTGTTTCATAGGTTACTTTTTATCTTAGTTTATTTAAGCTAATGCATTTGAAGACTAAAAATACAATTGAAATAAAATACATTATTTCTACAACCACTGCCTGGCTTTTTTTTTTTTTTTGGAAAGGGAGGTCCCAATATTGACCTATGCTATGGTGCACCATTTCTATGTACAGCCCTTATAGCTGGGCTAACAAGTTACCCAGAATAGCTGATAAGCAACAGAGCACAGAACTTAGGGCTGCATCAAAGCATGGTAAACAATAGGATTAGTACAATACCAGAACCTGGGGACATAACTAGAGATGAGTGAATTGATTCTGCAGAAGTGGAATTCGATCCGAATTTCAGGAAATATTCGATTCAAATGGAATCCGGATTTCCTGATGCTTTGTGGTAACGAATATTTAGTAAGGACATTTGTGACATCAGACAGTCTTGTTAGCAGATCCTTTCACATGAATAAAACTTGTCTGTGCTGGGGAGAGAGAGAGAGAGAGAGAGAGAGAGAGAGAGAGAGAGAGAGAGAGAGAGAGAGAGAGAGAGAGAGAGAGAGAGACACACAGACATGACCGTGGCATCTAAGGGCTTCCGACATTTTGCAGCCCACCACGGCTCTCTGCAGCCCGGAAATAGCTGTTTATTTGCCGTGAAGTAATTCAGATCGAATCTAATTTTTTTGGAACTTCGAATCGAACTGCCGAATCAAACTTTTGAGAAATTCATTTCATCTCTAGACATAACATTATCAAAATGAATCAAGCAGTTAGGGCGAGCAGGAGACCCCAAGTATAATAATTTACTGCAAATAATGTTGCTGCGGCCATTTTAGTTTGTATGAGACAAATTCAAATTTGTTCCAATTGTTTCAATAAAAAAAACAAACAGTTTGGAATATTTGAGTCAAATCCGGTTTGTTGCAAACTGATTCACCCAACATAAGATTCAACTTGAATCTGATTACTTGATGCACTGATAAGTTAAAGTGATTAGCAACTGTTTACTTAAGGCGTCAAAAGTCATGTTAAATTTAGCAACAGCTTATGACTTCCTCATTAGATCTGTTGAAGCGAATGAACTAAAAAGTGAATGAAAGTAAATCAACACAAAATAAATGTAAATCCCAACAATATTTGGTGCTTTTTGCAGGTTGAGTCCTGGAAGCATTAATGTAAACCAATATTTACTAACTTATATGTTTATGTATCAGCCTCTGTACGACTTCCTTAATATCTTTATTTCTCAGACTGTATATAATAGGATTAATCAGAGGAGTCAACACAGTATATAAAAGGGATAGGATCTTATTCATAGAAAATGTTAGGGTTTTTGTTGGGACAACATAAACACTGAACATAGTCCAGTAGAATATGGAGACCACAATGAGGTGGGAGCTACAGGTGGAGAAGGCTTTCTGTCTACTCATATTGGATGGAATCCTTAAGACTGCTAGAACAATATAAGTATAAGACACTACAATGAATGTGGTTGGGATTATTACAATTGGAGCACCCAAAATATAAATCTCCAAGTGAACAATAAATGGATCTGAACAGGAAAGTTCTAGTAAGGGGATAAGATCACAGAATAAATGGTCAATGGTATTAGGTCCACAAAAATTGAGCTTTGCTGGTGTTATGGTGACAATGAATGAAAATAAAGTACCTCCAAAGCAACACCATGCGGCAGACTTAACACAAAATCCATTTGTCATGATAGAAGTGTAACGGAGAGGATTACAGATGGCCACGTATCTGTCATAAGTCATCACTGTGAGGAGGAAACATTCATAAGTTTCTAAGGCAGAGAGGAAATACCACTGAGTAATATAATAAGCAAAAGTAATTGCCCCTCCATTATTCAGTAGGATGTGGAGCAGGTTGGGGACAATATCTGTGGTTACCAAGATGTCACAGATGGACAATTGTGAGATGAAGAAGTACATTGGAGTGTGGAGGTTCTTGCTGATGGACACCAGGGTGATGACCAGGAGGTTCCCCAATATTGTAGCACTATAAACAATAGTAAATAGAATAGAAAATGATGTTCTTAAAAGTTCACTGCCTTGAAATCCTAAGAGAAAAATCTCTGTGACCAGAGTCCGATTTGTCTGCAAAAAGAATAAAAAAGTATGGCAAACTTAACTAGACTTTGCATTACATCAAGTCATGTCGTATTACTGATTAAATTGGTACTAATGAGACCAGTATTGGGTTTTGTCTAAATGGCACCACATATAGAATTAAAACCAATTTGATTAGAACTAGATTCAACACAAACTTCTGGGGTTCGTCACCAGCAAAACATTATTATACTCTAGGGTCTCTTAAGACCCCAGAATATAATAAGAGGTGGCCTAGGCGTGGTGAGTAAAACTAACAAACACTTACACTCACCTTGCTTCACCTCTCCTGGATGTCCAGAGGCCCCCCTTGCTCTGGTCTTTTATGGCCTCTACTTGATGTCAGGCACCCCAGAGTTACTGCTGAGGCCTCAGCGGAGACTCCAACAGTGTGTTCACCTTTACAAATATTTTTTTCATCCCTCTTTTTCTATAATATCATCTTACCCTGCTCCCGGGTATCATCTCTTATTCCTTTCCTTAAATACCATGTGCTAACCTCTTGGCTAGACATGTTCAGTTCACAGGTAAGCAGATTTTCTCAACACAACTTGGTTATATGCTACGCTATTTGTGCCTATGTGTGATCAACCAGTGGGGAAGGGGGGATTGCAGCCTTTCCAGGCTTTTAATATCATGTTGTGATATTGTGCTGAACCGTTAAAGGTGTTATTCAGGACTATGGTAGTGGACTCCATTTCCTCTTCTCAAGGACTGAGCTGCAGCATGATCTTGTGACCTACGGACATGTCACCTCCTGAGAAGAAAGTGGTATTCAGAGCATTGTCCTGGATAACTCCTTTAACTGAATTTAAGATCAGTTGACTGTGGACACATCTGTACCTTCCCTCACCAGGTCTATTACTTCCTAAGATATTTTCCCTTCCAGCTCTCATGGTATCACCTCCTCTTCTCACATAGAATATCTTTCCCTCAAATGTCTTCTCAAACTCTTGAATATGTGTAAGGGAATCACTAGAGGAGCGATTCCCCAGTAGCTGCTGGAGAACTTAGGGGGGAGGGGCACAACAAGACAGTGGACCCTAAGCTGAATCCCCACCACTGTCCCTGGCTAACTTGCCCGATCTGTCCTAGGTGACAGCCAGCAACCAGTCGACAGTCCCTCCTTATAAGTGATAACACAGAACGCAGACAGGACGAACAACAACAAAGGGAGGTCAGCTAGCCAAGGGGTCGGTAACAATCGAGCAATGCAGTACAGAATCAAAATCCAAGAGAATAGTCAAAGGTAAGCCAGTGGTCAGAAAATCAGAAGAGCAGGTAACAAGGAGTATAGCCAGTAAGCGAAATGCAATAGCAGGCGCCAATGGGAAAGTGAGCAAACAATAAATAGGGAGAAAGAACCCGCCCCAGACTTGATAGGCTGTCAATCACAAAGACAGGACTAAAGTTAACTCTTAGTGGAGCAGGGGGAGAGCAAGGTGAAGGAGAGGGGCGTGGTGGAAAATCAATTAAGGAGGAGAGGGAATAGAACAGTGTTCAGATAATACAAGAAAAACCAAAGGAAAGAATCACAACCGGGCACGTCTCCTGCGCCGCAGCGTGCGCCCGAAGGACAGCGCCAAAGCCCGGACAGGCAAGGATGTTACAATATGTATCATCTTTATCTCTTTCCTTTCTGTTGCACTATGCTTTACCCACTGCAATTTTATATCTCCCTCCTGTAGTATTACCACCCACCAATATCCTTTCTACCTTTTGTTTCTTCCCCCAAGTAAAAGGTCTCCATTCTCCTAGAAAGTAGCATCATTCTTGAATGGAACTCCACTCCTGAAAACTAATTATTATTTTATGATTTCAGGTTTTTTTTTTGAATGTTTATTGATCAGAAAGGCAAGATCATGCTGCTCAATCCTTATGTAACTTATAGGGCGTTCAGTGGTAGTAAATGATATACTACATGAGAGTGGGGCCTGATTACAGATTTTACATTGGGGCCTAGGAACTTCAAGTTACACCTCAAGGTCCTGCCTTATTGTGAAACAAATTGGCAAAATGCGCACGATCATTACAATATACTGTACATGAACAGAGGTTTGAAAAAAAAAGTAAATCTCTGTACAGAGGATACAAATAGTAACATTATAGATACAGATACTCACAATCTGGGGCACCTGCAGTACATGGGGACATTGATGACGCTTGATGTCATTGATCAAATTTTATTTAATGCATAACAGAAAAAAATTGGGAAAGGGAAGAAAACTGATAGGAAGTGAGAACAACCATCCTGTGACAATTTTAGTGAAGACTGGTCTCTGCTACAAAAGAACTTAATCAAGAAGACAATGGGAGATCGAAGAGTCTGGTGGTCCAGATCTCATAGCATGGTCAGCTAACCAGTGCCCCTGGAACTTATTGTATTTTTAAGGACAGCCACAGAAAATATATGTTAATTTGTACACAGGCAGCACCTTATTAACTTCAGAGGTCCAATCAGACCAAGGAGACCCATTAAGATGAGTACAATTAAAATAATTACTTTCTTAGCATAATGCCATAGAAGTTTATTCAGTCTGCATGGCCATATAAAGGTCAACGTCTTATCCAAAAAAAACATAATTCCTGGGTTTCCTAGGTGATTATTCTTGAATCTGAGAACTCCAATCCATTAATTATGTAGAAATTTACACTCCCACAACAGTTGTGGTCAATTACTTTCTTCTTTAGTGACACAAAATGAGCTGCCATAGGCCTATAAAGAAATTTTTTTTTTAACTAGTTCCACAAAAACTATACCCTGAAAGTTTATCAATTTATAATATTGTAAAGTGCATTGCATTGGATATTGAAAGTTATCTAGAGGTATTGAATAGAGCAAAGTAAGCTCAGATCAGCAATATGTGATGTCATCAAATCTGAGAGTTCAGAAGACTTCTAAAGTGAGGAATCTTGGGGTTGAGCCATGGTAGACTATATGGTGATCAACAGGAATCAACAGAAATCCTTTCCAGAGTCGGCCAACAGTGATATACTATATTTTCAACCTGACTAACATTGGATTGGTTTGAGTGGGTTTTTGCAGGGGAAAACAGATTCCCTCAGCAGAAATTTCAGCAGGCTCTGATAAAGGCCTACCACTTTACATTCCAAAAGTACCACAAGGTATAATCTGAGTAAGATAGTCACCAGTGTGACTCTTAGAATTCTTTACATACTGCTAAGGATAGGCCAATGTTAGAAACTGGATAACCCCCTTTAAAGCACTTCAAAGCATCCTGAAAACTTATATTTACAAACAAGCATATCTGCAAAAAGTGTCATACAATAATATAGAAGCTGAAGGAAAACAGCTACATTGTATCTGCAGATATTACATTCTCTTTATATTATTTCATATTGCACAATGTTACTGAAGGTGACAGCACCAAATAATAATAATAATAATAATAATAATAATAATAATAATAATAGACTTTACTTTTGCACTTACGTCGGACGTCTCCATTTTTCTACTAAAACATTTCTTAGAAATATTTCTCCTCTTAAAAAAAAATCAATAAATAAAATACCAATAAACTGATTCAATTCAGAGATGTGGTGTGAGGTGATCAGCTACATGAGCATTACACATATGAAGTGACTACCTGTATATATACACACACAGGGATGGGAATGGATATTGGAAACAACTCTGTACAAAGCTTTAGCCATTACCTCATATGTCTCCTGTGTCCTGAGGAGCGAAAACATTTATAACATGCAGACTTTTAGAAAAAAAGAAAAAGAAAAGTTAAAGTATCTGATCAATGACATTATAAAGCTGTCCATTCGCATTATGGCACATCCATCCCTTCCACACCCAGACCCCACCCGAATGAGCTGTCCCACCTCCTCTCAAGTTTAGTTTTAGTTCAGGTTTGTTTTGGTCCAAATAAATTAATTTATATTTCTTGGTAGAAAAAAGTACAGTAAACCTAGTGCCAGGATATGGGTCAATGGCCTTCTATCTGCTCTCTTCACCATTACTAATGGACTAGAAAGGGGTGTCCCTTCTTGGACACCATCTTTCTTATGGTTATGCAGACCCTACTTCATGTAGTCAGGGATTTCTCCAAGATAAGATTTAGGTGGGACCCATGGAACTTCTAAATGTTGCCCTTGCAGATGATTTGGTTTTGCTAATAACAAACCACATGAAGACCTTACCCCAGCTATTATTATATCAGTCCAAGCTAAACAGATCTTGCAACTCCGCAACTCCTTACCTTTCAAATCAGAACACATTATGTTCTTGGGCATTCAGGTCACTAATGCCCATAGTTTGCAAATTATATACCCACCCTTTCCAGAATTAAAACCCAAATACTATCCCTCTTTTTTCCCTATCTTGCATGGGTAGGAAAAACTTACTGAAAACATTTATCTTCCCTGAGCTGCTCTAACTACCATAAATGGTCCCTATTTTCCTTCAAGATCTTTCTTTATGGAAATTAAGTCATGCTTTATTAGTTTCTTGAGGTCTACTTTCTTGCCTACAAATCTCCAACTCTGTGACTACTCATTTTGGAATGGTGTTGACGAGAGATATTATGACTCTTGAACTCTCTGCCCAGTTCTGAGACTTTTCTCTGCCAAAAGATATCTCTAATCTTATCCTGAAAGGACATATTGTTGTGTTCCACAATATTAATAATAACTATTAACATTTAGTCTCTCATCTCTTCCCCTTTTACTGGCGAATTACTCCTATTCTTACTAAAACCCATCATCCGCTCTGTTTTTGCCTTGCTGTTTCTTCCATCTGCGTTGTTTTGTAACTTTTATAAAACTGTAATAAAAATTACAGTTTAAAAAAAAAAAACATGATCCATGATGCTCCAGAATCTGCAAAACACAGTGGGGAATGAAAGGTCCCTACTTTTGGTATTATCACAGACTACTATCCCTGTTCACTTTATACAAGCATTTAATCTTTTAACAGCCTATGATATTTACAGGAAAAAAACCTACTTCTTATCCTGCCTGAGTTGATCCATTCTGGATCACATGTCTTATCTAAATGCATTCAAGAGAACTCATATAAAATTATGACCAGGTGCTACAAGTCTCCAGATGTTCTTAAACCATGGACCTTACTCCATCTGACCTGTGCTGGAGGTGTGTATTTTGCTTGGGTTCACTAGGTCACCTACTCTGGTCCTGCCCCTTAATTCAAGATTTTTGAAGCCAAGGTAAGTGACATCTGGCTCCCATCTATGCCCCTTACCCCTTCTGCTGTTCTACTATATCTACCCAACCCATTTTAAAACCCTGTTAGGCTGTGGTCCGGAAACAAAAATCACTTACATGAGTTACAGAAAACCAGAAGTGAAGGAAAAAACCTCACTTCCAGCACTAGCGTGCATGGAGCTGATTAGAATGGAGCAGCAGAGTGGAGGAGACGTGGACAAACATTAAAGTAGGGGTGCATGAGAACACAGCAAGTAGGGGATTAAAAGAACCCCCTAAAAACAAGAACTTCATCTCCATCTTCTCTTTTCCAGGGTAGCTGCAACAAAGGCCGACAACCCACAGGAAGGCAGAAGATACAGAGAGAAAAAAAAATAGGGTGAGTATATACAAAAGGAAAAAAATGGATTACATATAGGAGAACAAAGAAGGCCTCTCTCCATCTGCACAGGAAAAAAAAAACAGTGGGGGGAGGTCTATTTGGCCACTTACAGGGTGGGAATACTTCATTAATTAATTAATTTATGTAAATTAAAAATTCTGCCTGTGCGACCAGCACACAGGGGCAGAAATACCCCATATTGTGCTGCTCGTAGGACGAAAGGGAATCTATTATGATAGCAAATTGACCCAGACAAAGGCAGGAGGAGGTTTTGGGAGGAAAAAAAAAACTTCTTTCCCAACTACAAATATGGCAATTGAACTAAATTTCTGGATCACAAAAAAAAAAAAAAAATGTTAAATGCCCCCAAAGGTCTATTATGACCTGATGGTGGGCACGATGTTTAAAAAATAAATAAACAAAAAATAAATAAAATAGATCACTGGTTTTAGCAATACTTTGTGACATATAAATAAATCCCTATGTATCACCAAAAAGATAAAAAAATTATTTGAATAAAACAAATATCAAGAAAGTAAGTTCTTGTCCAGAAGAAAGACTTAAAGCCAATTCATGTTATTTCTCTTCAGCATAAGGAAAATTTCAATCCAGAAATAAGTAAAATGATTAATTTATCTGTGAAAGTTGAAAAACATTAAATTATTACTAAAAAAGGCAATTTTTCAAGGAATAAATGAGTTTTATTTAATCGGTCTAAAGTACAAAACTATAGCACAAAATTAGAGATTGGTCGAACTGATTCAACCCGAATATTCCTAATTGTTCAATTTTTAACGAAATCGAACAAACGCCGATTTGTCTTAGATGAAGAAAAATAGTCATTAGTAGGTGGGCAATATATAAGGTGTTATTTTAATAAATAATTGCATTTTTTTGTTTTGAATTATATAAAATATGTTGTTTTATTTCATATGTTGTAAGTTTGTTTATTATCTCACTTATTTTCACATTCTTGTGTTTTTTTTTCACTTTCTAGTTAAACTTCATCACTTTTGTCACTTTCACATTACTTATATATATTATGTCATTTGACTGTAAATATCCTTAAGGGTGTATCTTATATGTCTGTTCTGGTGGGTCAAAGTCTCCTTCTTATTTGATTGCCCACAATATGAATGGCAGTAAATGCAGTTTTGAATATGTGTATATCCCATTCAGTGCTTGCATTGCTACTGTGCATGTAACAGTTGCGGTCATGTGACTGGCTGGTGTGTGGGATTTCTGGGAGGTGTGCACGGTGGTCTACAATTGTGCCGAATATGTTACAGGTGATTTGGTCTTATAAAGATGGTGTGCCACCTCCACCCTCTGCCCCAGGGCATTTATAATGTTTCAGCATTATGCACCTTGATGTATTTATATATTTGGTATTTGCAGCTATATTATTTACTCAACTAATTATTTATTATAATTATAATATTTGGCATAAAATGAATTGATTCCTGTATATTTTGTTTTATTTATATTGATTTGTACAAATATATGAAATCTGGTGTATTTTGTATTTATTGTCATCCATTAATCATTATCATGTCATGTATTCTAATAATATAGTAGTATTTAGAAACAAAAATTGTTCCTGGCTCCCTGTAGATAGAGTGTCGGTGGGTTGGTGAGGTATTGGAACAGTATTTAACTGTTTCAAGTAAGACTTGCTGCAGCTCTTACCCAGTGACCATCCAATCAAGGCTGGCGGTAAAGCAGTGAAGGTAAAATAAGAAAAAAAACTGGGATGATTGGTTGAGTGTTGCTAGTTAAGAACAATGGCGGATACGGCTGCTTGTTGAGATAAAATCACACGTTTAATTGGTTCCAATCCGGATATAAAGTAATAGGCTACATTTTTCAACGCGTCTTCGTCAGGCCAAAAGATTCAGTAGCCCAGATGACTGTGTGAACCAAACTCTGAATCTTTTGGCCTGATGAAGATGCTAGCATGGCATCTAAACGCTTAGCCTATTACTGTATGTCCGGACTGGAACCAAAAGTGTGATTTTATCTCAACAACCAGCCATAGCCGCCATTGTTCTTGACTAGCAATGCTCAACCAATCATCCCAGTTTTTTTTTCTTATTTTCCCTTCATGAATATAGTAGAGTTTGCTGTTTGTCAGTCACGGCCTCCTCCCCTCGAGTTTAGTGTGATTTTAATGTTTTTATCTTAGATCTTTTCTGGCTCTTATTTATTGATACTTATAAATTTCATAGATTTAATTATACTAGGTCTTGCTATTTATGGGCTTTAGGTTTTTGCTGGGGGACATATATTTAGGAGTTTAGTGGTATGTATTTCTATGTCCTTTTCTATGAGAAATTTGGTTGGATTATTATATATTTTGCTGAAAGCTTGAACATAAGGAATTTCAGTAATGGTGGAGATAGTGTAGGGTCTGTGTTTCAGCTCACTACATCATACAGAGCACTCAGTTATGAAAATCGGACTATTACGATAGTTAGGAATAGGAGAATTTAGTGATATTTAATCAATTACAGCCAGATTAGTGATAGAAATCATAAAAGTGAGCAGATTTGTTCCGCTGCTGTATACAGAGTAGTTAAATATACTTTTTACTGACAGTCAGTCCTGCCAATAAAAAAGAGTTTAAGGCCGAGTCCCCACATTGCTAAAACCGTGGCATTTTACAGTATCCACAGTATGTGCAGTAGATGGGATTCTGGCTAATTCCATCCATACATTGCAGAAAAATATCCACAGTGGAAATGCTGAGATTTCAAAAACTGTTGCCTTTTTGAAAATCACAGCATGTCAATTATACCTACGGAATGCTGGCGTTTTCCATATAGGTATAATAGGGACAGAAAGTCAGCAGAGGAAAACTCTGTGGACTTTCTATGAAAAGCACAGTTGAAACACATCGCATTTTGTTCCACAGCGCTTTTTGGCTGCGGCTCACTTCCTGGAGCCTTAGCCTAAATCTAAATAAATTTTAAATACATACAGGATGTATACAGTAAAGCACTTATTCTTCTTGTTTTTGTTCACTCAATATAAAGTCTAACAGCCTCTTGTTATAAAAAAGTATAACAGAGAGTTAATCTGAAAACAAAAAATGCTTCTTAAGTGTTTTTTGTTACTGTTGCTCACCCAATGTACATACTGTGCTCATCTAACAAAAAAAACCTCTAGTAATTTAAGGTGACTTATCTTGAAGTACACAGTGGCAGAATTGTTGCCAATAACTAATATAATTAAGCAGTCCACAGTAATAAAATGACTGGAAATAAACAGGGCAGGGAATAGGCAAAATGAGGAGGATGAAGAAACATGTGTGCAAGTACTAAAAATAAGAATGTGGGTGGCAACAGAAACACTACTTCTGGTCTTGGAGTAACCACCAGTAGCTGCAGGATTGTTGTACTTCCTCGGAATGAAGATTTTTTTTTTTTTTAACTTAGCTCGCTCATCTCAGTCACAGAAGGATATTACATCCAAGAATTATGGGATCTTGAGTGAGGCTTCTGTGTGTTCAGTGGTAATGCAGAGAGTCTTTATTCCTATTAGAGGCAACAATTTTGTGAACCGTAAATTCCAGATGACCTTTATTCAGCATGGGAGGTAGTGGATTTTGTACCAGATATGCAGGACTTATGGTAAACATTTGGTCACTTAAAGAAGAAGAAGATTATTTAAGTCAGGCTACCTTATCTCTTTTAGTCAAGACCGCCATCAGTCTTTGAGTGCTCACTCATTAAATACAGCAGAAGCATTCTCTAGAATAACTTCAGACATTAAATGTTTCCATGATTCAATGACCAGGTATGAATTATCCTTCCATTCTCTCATAGTTACCTGTTTAGCAAAAAAAACATTTGCAAACACAACATTTCTAAAGGTCAGACCTGCATTCGTATCCTCATCATTACCCTAAGTCCAACGTCTTTATATTCTGTTGAATTCTAGCATTATGAAGATTTTATAGTTTTCATATTATGTGTTCCCAATAAGTAAATAGTTTTGGGCATCTCCAGAGCTCCCTCATACTGAGATGCGAAACAGTTACTGTTCGGTCTTGATCCATATTTACTAAGCTTTGTCAGTGAATATGGGTCCTTTCACACTTTGGAATCTGACACTTATTTTGAGGCAAATTCCATCCCCAATAGTGCACTTGTGTGTTCATCACCTGACCCTAGACTGATTTTTAGCCACTTGGAGTAAGCAGTGTGAATGAAAGCAAGCAGAAATCTAGAAAACCGTGAGGAATTGATACAGAAAGTATATAGGAAAATGGGGGTGGAGCCTGCTTGTTGAACATGATGGCAGCTTAATCTGTAGCTCTGCCACACGAGTGCCCAGATTCACCCTTTACAGTAGCAGGATTGGCCCAAGATGGTTAAAATAGGGAGAGATAAGTACAGTGAAGTTCCGGACATGCCAAGGACCCAGCATTCCTAGGCTATAATGCAGAAAGTCTTAAAGAAGAAGGCATCGCATTCTTCGGCTGCACAGTCAAAAATGGTGCCTGAAGAAAGTAGCAGCATGGGAGACTGACTGACTAACCCAGCTTTGATTACAAAAGGGTTCCTCAAAAAAGCTCTTTCCCAGCAATTGCACCTGTTCTTACTGAGCTGTCGGACCTTCATGCTGATATGAATGCAGTAGGTAGACCGGTCGAGCAATTGAAGAGCACACACTCCGAGATGCTGAAATATTCTCAAGCGGTAGCACACAGAATTGATACCCACATGGAACATTTAAATAGATCTTATTCCCTCCTTGAGGACTTGGAAAATAGACATCACCTCCACAATGTAAGGATTAGGGAGCTCCTGGAGAAACATACCACTGATGTGCTCCCTGAAGTTACTACCACCGTCTTTACTCAACTCTTGGGTAAGGATACGGCAGCTGCCATGACAATAGAGAGGGTGCATAGGGCGATAAGACCCAAGCCAGGAGCTACTGACCCACCCCGTGACATCATCTGCACTATGCTTTCTTCTGCTGATACAGTGGAAATTCTGAGAGCTGCCAGAGACTGCCCTAAACTTACCTTTGAGGATTCTGACATTCAAATCTTCCAAGATTTTGCGCCTTCTACCCTTCTGAAATTCCATATTCTATGACTGCCACTAGAGGCTCTTAAGGCTCACGGGCTGACTCAGACATGGCTATTCCAGTTTGATCTTTCGGTGCTCAACAATGGAAGAAGGATCAACATCCACACTCCAGGAAATTTAGATGCGGCTTGAAACGTGCTAGAATTACCACCGACACAGGTTTCATCACGTCTGCCCATTCAAGAGGAAATCCTGATGTCGCCGTCTCTGCAAAAGGTGGACTCCCGTCATTCTCCTGGATGTTTTAAATCCCCAAGGAGAAAAAAAGATTCCAGTGTAGCAGCTGGAACTCTCCTCAAAGTATTACTGATAAGGGGTTGCTGACCCTGCTCTTGGGGGTACATGTATCGTATAGTTAACCTGTTGTCCATGCCTTTTTGCATTATGTACAATAAGGATATCCAGCCATATTAACTTTGAATGCTTTTGATCCAGGTGCCCAATGTTTATTTCAGACTGATGGAGAAAGGGTTGTTAAACGGACGGTAATGTCTGGCCTCTTAGCTTAGAGTTCTCTCATCCCCCCATGGGGCATATTGGTGGGGGTGTAGGGAATACTTACACACCTCATCCTTTTCTACACATAACTCTATTTATGACCTGAGGGTTCACATAGGCAGTCCTTGCTGGTCTATCGGAGACTGATAGGACAATACGGACCACAGCATTCTTAGACCAATTAGACGCCTCAAATTCAACCCGTCTCCTTGAAGGAACTAACTGATAAGCTCAACAGCTTCCCAGTGGGAAGGAGCCCTGGTTCAGATGGCTTGTCATTACTATACTATAAACGATTTCAACAGATATTGACACCTCAGTTTTCTCTTGTTTGTAATGTCTTATTGGAAGGGAAGCCCTTGCCACACCAGGCCCAAGAGGCTCATATTACATTGATTCCGAAAGAGGAGAAGGATCCCCCTTCCTGTGGAAGCTACAGGCCGATCTCATTGCTAAACCTGGACCTAAAAATATGGGCAAAAATTCTAGCCTGAAGACTTAAACCATTAGTCCCTGCTCTGGTACATGAGGAACAATCAGGAGGCGAGAAGGAAGGAACAACTCGACCAAATTGCTCCCTCTAATACACCTTGCGAACCAATAAACTTCCCTTGATCCTTCTGGGCTTTGATGCAGAAAAGGCATTTGACAGGATGGATTGGGATTTCTTGAGGGCCACATTAAATAAATCTAGACTCCCTACCCAACTTATTTTGGCTATCTTCTCTTTATACGCACAACCATATGCATGGATTAGAATTAATGACACCCTTTCAGATGCTCTGAAAATCTCAAATGGGACAAGACAAGGTTGTCCACTGTCCCCAACCCTGTTAATTTTAGTCTTAGTGACACTCCTTCAGGTGGTGAGACAAGATCCGAAGATTCAAGGTATGCCAGTGGGAGACGCAACCCTTCAGGCTACAGCATTTGCTGATGATGTTTTATTCTTGGTTACCAATCCGGAAGAGGAACTGCCTGCCCTTGTAGATCTTCTTACTAGGTACGACAAATTATCTCGTTACAAGTTTGTCCTCATCTACCACCTTACCTCTTTCATGGGTCGGGAGGAAAAATTTGATACAGACTTACTTGGTCCCCAAAATTCTCTATAGACTGTCCATGCTACCGATTCAATTACCATCTGCTTTCATCAAACCTCTGTGAAGCATCTTTACTCAGTTTATTTGGTGAAAAAGGACCCCTCATTTAGCTTGGTCACAATTAACTAGGAAAAGAACCCTAGGTTGGATAGGCCTACCTGATATCCTGAAATATTATAAGGCAGTCCAGTTGAACTGGTGGGTGAATTTAGCTGCTCCAGAGACTACTTCCTGCTTCTTATGAATCTGGCTATCAAAGTGATCTCAGAACAAATTGCTTACATCGTGCCCTATACTACAGGGAGTATTGTTACTTTGGACTGAACTTGGCTCTACTCTTGCTCTTCAGCCTTCTCCCCTACTTCCAGTGGGCTTAATACTGACCTTGCTAAACAAAAGAGTGGAAGAATATCAACCAATGTGGTCTAAATTAAACTCTTTGAAATTGAGTGACATCTCCACTGCTGATTCTCTATTACCGATAGAAGACGTTCTGTGATTAATACCTCATCTAACTTTGTCCTTCTTACACAAACAACATCTGAAGCACTACTTTGACTTATTTCACCAAATGTTCCGGATCCGGACCCCCTTTGAGAATCTACTCCTTTAAAAGACTAGCATTACAAGAAAGATCTCTTGCCTCCCTCACCAGTTTTTGGACCCAGCTACCTTTCATAAACCTGCTTAATATTTTCCTGGGAAAAGGATTTACAGCTTAACTTCTTGAGGGAAGAAACTAATCACATTTTGAGACATTTTCACGGCTATTTTCCTTGTATCCACTTACAAGAAAACCACTTCAAATTGGTGTCTCAATGGCATAGGACACATGATTGGCTCTTTCACAAGAAACTTGAGGACAATCACACCTGCTGGAGATGCTTGAACCAGTCTGGCACTTACCTACACCTGTGGTGGTCTTGCCCAGTTATTCAACCTTTCTGGTTGGCTATACAGGACTGAATACATCTCATTGGCAATTCGAATATCACCCTTTCACCGACCATGATCTTCCTATGTCTACCCTCCCCCGATTACAAGCCCTTTAGGAATCATCTTTTTGCTACTGCTAAATTGATCATACCACAATTTTGACTTCATTCTGTTGCACCCTCTCTACCCCTCTAGGAGGCCAAGGTACGCCAAATAATGTGTTTTGAAGAATTGATGTGTTGGTCATCACTGAACCCCATCTGTTTTTTGAAGACCTGGTCCTCGTGGACGGGCTCATTTTCCCTGAACTCTCTGCAGAGGCCTAATCTAATCTGCTCATGTGATTGACTCCTCCTTCTGGACAGGAATTGCTGTTGATCTCATTCTTATTCATTCATTTCCGTCTTCTCATTTTCGCTTCCAACTCTCCTTTTTCTCTCTCTATAACTCTGTTTATCTCCCTCCAGTTTCTTTCTCTTCTCTCACTTTCTCTTTCCTTTTCTCTTCTTTTCCTTGTACTTGCTTCTCCTTTTTACCTTCAGCTCACGCATCATCCCTACATGCTCCTTCTCATTTCTTTTCCTTCCACCCCTTTTTTACCTCTACTAACATCCCCTCTTACCCGCCCTCCTTTGTGTCTCTTTTATACATGCGCCTATGATTGTTGCAGGGTTTGGCGCACAGTATGTCTTACATTAGTGTAGGCTTGCTTATTCATCTTCATAACTAAGTTTTCGTTGTATACTCTCGATAGTTTTCTGTATTGCTGTACTCTTGAACAATATGCATTTTATAATTCTGGTGTACTCGTATGCTATGCAAGTAATTTCACATCTGTGTGCCATACCCATGTATGTACTTTTGTTTATTAATTGTTTTGAACAAAAATCTTAATAAAAAAACATTGAAAAAAAAGGAAGTATATTGGAAAATTGTACAAAATTTTATTATAGAAACAATAACATTTGTCTCTCAATATTGGTCTGACAGTTACCAACCTCTTTAAGGAAGGAAGTAGAATTGAAAATGTACAATTTAAAAATGGATGCAGCAGGAAGCATGAAAGTGGTTAAAACTTTCCCATGGCTAGAAAGGTGTAAGTGTTAATATTTATTCAGTGTTATTTTTTTCTTCATTTTCTGCAATTTTTAAAAATCTGAACATTTTACCATCAACATAACTACTGTGTATGATCATCTGTTATCTTTTTAAAGAAAATTAAGTCTTATTGCTTGATTTAACTACATGATAGTTTGATTACTTTTATAATACAAATGAATCCATTCTGCAGTGCATTACCTTATGCCTTTTAGTGATATTACTGTATGCCTTTTAACAAGGATTAATAGCAATGTTTCTTTCCTTAACTTGTCTCTAAACATAACATATACAAAGATGTATGATGTGAGATGTTAACCAAGCATGAAACATAATGTCTACATATGGCTGCATCCTTAGATCTTTTGGACATTCATTTCTTGTATTGTAGGTTCCCATGTATGGATTGGGGTGCCTCTGGTAGGCAGTAAAGTCACCCCATTGACATCTATCCATTGTGTGTAAAACACTACAATAATTGTGGTTGTGACTAATACAACTGGAATGCCTGTAACATAAATCTCTATGCGAATAATAATGGAGGTGTCAGAACAGGAAAGTTCTAGCAAGGAAACAAGGTCACAGAATAAATGGACAATAATATTGGGTCCACAAAAATTGAGGTTTGATGTTGTTATGGTGACAACAAATGAAACAAAAATATCCAAAAAACAATCCATAGCAGTCATCTTAGCACAAAATCCCTATGACAGAATAGAGGTGTAATATGTTTCCGAGCCACAGAGGAAATACCACCGAGTCGAACAATCATGCAAAATTAATGGTTCCCCCTATTAATCAGTACAGTATGGAGAAATATGTGGACAAGGTCAGTGGTTAAGAAGGTGTCACTGATGGAGAGTTGTGAGATGAAGAAGTACATTGGAGTGTGGAGGATCTTGCTGGTGGACATTAAAATAATGATCAGAAAATTCAAATCGAAAAATTTTTTTTTTAGAAAAGAAAGCGACTAAAACTTGATGCTCAATAGGTATGCTTTAAAATGACTGGATATACTACAAGCAAAACGTACGTGCCTAAAAACAGATGTCTATCAGGCAGGTAGTTTAAAGGACTTAAAATGGGGTAGTTGCATTTATGGAAAGACCATAATCATCTTTTCACATCATCAAATTCCGCACCATTGATGTGTAAATGCATGTTCGACTGTATCATACTATATATGTATGCTGTCTTCCAGGATTTATTTTAAAAATGTTAATCCCACAAATTCATCTTGAATAGGGTAGTCTGACTTACTGTGTAATTTGGCACAGCAAACATTACGTCAGATCCCTACCATGTAAACATCAGCTGTGCAATGGGAAACTAATTTCCCCAGCTAGTCGTGTCTGTGAACTATATGAGCCCAGCCATTTTTAATATTATATTGTTAAACAAAGGAAATGCTATACCTAGGCCAAGGGAGGGTTAATAGGATTAATAGGAGAAGTTTGGCCATCTTGATGAACTACATGTTAAGGCAGTGTTTGATTTATTTTTACAGGTGGGTGGCAAGAGGAGTACTGTGCAGGAATACCAGATGTGTAGCAGGGTACCCACAGAATCCCCACATCTCAAGCAGCAGTTAAAGGAGTTTTATCATCTCAGTGTTTCACCTGCTCTCCTGTCACCTCTCCCTTCCACTTCCACGTTTTCAGCTCTGGCCAGCAGCATAAGGCTACATTCACAATTGCACTGGTTGTCTGTCTTTCACAGAACTGTGCAAAATCATTGGGTGAAAATGTGCTGCAAGCCGAACATTTTTATCTGGTGATTTCGGTTTAAAAAAAAAAAAAAAAAAGAAAGAAAGAAACCTAATGGACACCCGACAGACCCCATAGTCATATATAGTTATAGTGTCTCTTGGGCTAAGTTCATGCCTGTCTTTTCACCAATCCATTTTAGTCAGTTTTCTCGTTCTTCTGGTCCTCCAAGAAGAACCAGAAGAACAGAAAAAAAGTGCAGGTATGAAAGTAGCATAATCCATGTTTGTTGTAATTTGCATAATTATCTATGGATTTACAAATACAGATAACAGAGACATTGATCAAGAAACTGTTCTGAGAGCAGTTTTCAGAGAGAGAGAAAGAGAAGAGGATACAGGTGGTTGGGAGTAGGGACTGAGTCATCAGCCCAACCAAAGAGGTGAAATCTATACAATGAGTTGGGAAAACCTCTATATTTATTTATTTATTTAAAAAGTCATGGGTTCTTATCAACAGGTTAATAATAATTTTAATTAATTCTCCTGCATCCTAACAAATCTAGAAAAATATGAGAACACGGCCTTAACTTCAGCAGCAGAGAGCTATATGCCAAGCTTGAGAGAGGGGTCTAGGAATAATTCTCTTCTATTTGTTAATTACGTTCTCCTTTAATGGAACAAAATGAGATGCCATATGCCATATGCCTAAACTTATTTCCACAAAATAAGTCAATCCTTCCATAAGGCAAGTTAAACAGAGATTAAGATGCTAAACTGCATTGTCTAAAAAATTAAATTTATCTGCAAATATAAAATAGAGCAAAGTGACCCCTATCAGCAATATGTGAGCAAGCAGTAATGGTTTGTCCATAGTTATTTGTCTCTCAGCATTATTCTAGTTTTGTAGCATGGGGAAAGGCTTCTCCAAGCTTTTGTCCAAGAGTCATAAAGTGGTCAAGTCCCATGTAACCACCCGATCTCAGGCCCTCAGGGTTCTCCTGAGACCTCCTCTGGACAGCCATTTTTGATGCAGTGATCTGTGCCCCTACACGCTGTCCAATTATCACTGGCACTGTCACATCATACATTTCATAGTGTAGGAACATATCCTCTTAGCAAGAGGAAAGGTTTTGTAGAATAACTAAATAATTAAAGTTTTGTAGAATAACTCAAGTTTGGTAGAATTGTGAGAGATGAACAAACCTCTTAAGATTCTTATTGTTTCTGATTAGAGTAGTACAATCCGAAGATTTTGTTTTTGGCTTAAAGTTTGGTATAAACCAAATCTTAAATTGGCTTAAAAATAGCATAATGGATTGGTAGGAGAATCTCCCAAAAAATGAGGTGTGGGGACCGCACTTCACCAAAGATGCTTTATTATACTCAAATAATACAACGCCTCTCACTCACTTCAGATCTCACAGCCTACCTCCTCAGGCTGTCTCTTGTACACTTGATAAAGGGGATCTGATATCCCCGAAACGCGTTGTATTATTTGAGTATAATAAAGCTTCTTTGGTGAAGCGCGGTCCCCACACCTCATTTTTTGGGAGATTCTCCTACCAATCCATTACCTGTATACCGTCTGGATCCAGGAGATTCTGACGCCTAGAGGTTCCGCAGCTCACATATACCAAAACATACTCTGGATCCATCCACTGTGTTAGTTGTGGGCCAGCACAACTTGAAAAGGTGAGAACCCACCTATATTAACATCCATAATATCTAACTAACCTGGTTGTGAGATCACCAATTGAAGGGGTACTGTTTACCATCAGACCCAGCCAGTTGAACACTCACTATAATATAGACCAGTGCTTTTGTGCTACTTAGTGGCTTTCTACCATACTTTCAGTGGATGATCCTTGTTGTTTCTCCAATCATTTGACTACCTCCTGTTCTCAACACAATTATCTATGTACAACCTATTTTTTAAGCAATATCACGCTATGTGCCGCTCGGCGTTGTTGTTTTTATTTTTGTTTTGAAGTATAAAAATATCATAAGACACTGTCAGGACTCCTAAGACTCTACATGTATAAAACATAGTGTAGAATATTCTTAGGGCTCCTAGGAACCTATCTATAAAACATAGTGTAGAACACTCTTAGGGGTCCTAGGAACCTATCTATAAAACATAGTGTAGAATACTCTTAGGGCTCCTAGGAATCTATCTATATAACATAGTGTAGAACACTCTTAGGACCCCTAGGAAACTATCTATAAAACATAGTGTAGAATACTCTTAGGGCTCCTAGGAACCTATCTATATAATATAGTGTAGAACACTCTTAGGACCCCTAGGAACCTATCTATGAAACATTGTGTAGATTACTCTCATGGCTCCTAGGAACCTATCTATAATACATAGTGTAGAATACTCTCATGGCTCCTAGGAACCTATCTATAAAACATAGTGTAGAACACTCTTAGGGCTCCTAGGAACCTATCTATAAAACATAGTGTAGAATACTCTCAGGGCTCCTAGGAACCTATCTATAAAATTAAAGTGTAGAATACTCTCAGGGCTCCTAGGAACCTATCTATAAAACATAGTGTAGAACACTCTTAGGGCTCCTAGGAACCTATCTATAAAATGAAATTGTAGAATACTCTCAGGGCTCCTAGGAAACTATCTATCCAATTTCTAGCTCTCTAAGGAAAACACCACTAAAGTTATGTCAAAGTGAGTGTGACATGTATATCTTTAGAAAAATGAATGGTAAGCAGAAGATAAAAAACTCAAAGTTCAACCATACACTGCACTGACACTCACTTTTACACATTTAACACGCTCCAAAAACTACCCTTCTTTGGGGGAAAAGATTCGAAGATTGCAAAAACCAGTAGCTTTGCAGAAAAAAATCCATGGCAAATTACACCATTACAACCATTACAACATTGCTGTTGAAAACTATCCAGACTTTACTGGGATGGCAAAAAACAGAAACCATTGGTTAAATCATGTAAAGTATTGGATTTTTGCTTCCCTCATGGTGGCGATGGGGCCCTAAAAGGTGCCGCACACTGCTCAACATCCAGAGCATCAACATTAACAACAAGCTCTTCTGACAGGTTACAAACCTTACCTTTGTCGAGACAGCCTTCTTCAGTTCCTTCACTATGACAACTGTTAGACCAACAGTACTTCATCTATGCTTGAAGAGAAAGAGGGCAAACGTGTTATTTCCCGCCATGGCAGTATTACATCTCCTGCTCCATCCACACCACTCTCCTTTACCACAACTAGCCCAGCTAAACAGAAGCCTCATCTACAAAAAGATGACATTTGTAACTTAGAGCTGAGACCCTCTTCTCATTCTTCTTGTACGCACTTAGCCTTTTTAGCAGACCTCCACTAATCAGGCAACCTGCTCACAGAAGCCTCTATGAAACCATTACTTACAGCTTTTTGCAGATCCCTAAAGGTCAAAATGACTTTAATGGTGCACCCGATGGACCATGATCTCCAGGAATTAAAAGGGCGAACACACCACATTGAAAATAAAATGGCGGATTTTGCTTCATCGCATAATAAACTCAAACACACACTATGATATGAAAAAGATGTCACATTACTGAAGGTCAAAGTAGCATACTTAGAGGATCAGTCAGGTAGAAATAACCTTGAATTTAGGCATCCACCTAGAGAGCTTGCTCCATACCTGCAAACACTGATCTCAACATCATCCAGTTTATCTGAGATGACATGAAGAGACAAAAGGATTGGAGCAAGCAACATCCACAGAAGATCTGTGCTTAGTTCTCCAAGATGGTGGGAACAACCTCCTTGCTGAGTTCCTTCAAAAACTGTCTGTAAGTACCGAGAAGAAATGATGGAAAGTAAAGCTCAAAGATCACACCAAATTTGGAAGGAATTTACATTTCTTTATTCACTTCGTTTTGTTAATTGATAAAACAAAATATTATTGTTATTATTATTGAAAGCATTCGTACTTTGCAGCATTTTTTCCACACCTACCTAAAACTTTTTCCTTAAGTAAAGCAATATTTACTAAATTGTATGTTTATGAAGCAACCCCTGTACGGCTTTCTTAATATCTTTATTCCTCAGACTGTATATAATGGGGTTGGCCAATGGAGTAAACACAGTATATAGCAGGGAGATGATTTTACGCATGGTGATGGTTTGTCCTTTAGTTGGGACAACATAAACACTTAATATGGTCCAGTAGAATATGGAGACCACAATGAGGTGGGAGCTACAGGTGGAGAAGGCTTTCTGTCTACTCAAATTGGATGGAATTCTTAAAATTGTTAGAGCAATATAAGTATAAGACACTACAATGATTGTGGTTGGGATTATTATAATTGGAGCACTCAAAATATACATCTCCAAATGAACAATAAATAGATCTGAACAGGAAAGTTCTAATAAGGGGAAAAGATCACAAAATAAATGGTCAATGATATTAGGTCCACAAAAATTTATCTTTGCTGGTGTTATGGTGACAATGAACGAAAAAAGAGCACCCCCAAAGCAACACAATGCGGCCGATTTAACGCAAAATTCATTTTTCATGATAGAGGTGTAACGGAGAGGATTACAGATGGCCACATATCTGTCATAAGACATCACTGTAAGAAGGAAACATTCAGATGTTTCTAAGGCACAAAGGAAATAAAACTGAAAAATACAATAAGCAAAAGTAATTTCCCCTCCATTATTCAATAGGATGTGGAGCAGGTTGGGGACAATGTCTGTGGTTACCAAGATGTCACTGATGGAGAGTTGTGAGATGAAGAAGTACATTGGAGTGTGGAGGTTCCTGCTGGTGGACACCAGGGTGATGATCAGGAGGTTTCCACATATTGTTGCACCATAAACAACAAGAAATAGAATCAAACATGTTGTTCTTAAAAGATCACTGCCTTGAAATCCTAAAAGAAAAATCTCTGTGACCAAAGTCTGGTTTGTCTGCAAGAAGAATAAAAAAGTGTGGCAAACTTAACTAGATTTTGCATTACATCAAGATCATGTTGTATTATTGAAGATTAAATTAGTACCATTGAGAAAAGTATGTGTATTTGGCTAGATGGCACCATGTGTAGGATTATGTACTTGTCCACAACTCCTGCACAATAACTAGTGATGAGCAAACCAATTTGAATAGAACCAGATTCAGCATAAACATTTGGGGTTTGTCACCCGCAAAACATTATTATATTCTGGGGTCTCTTACGAATGGAACCCCACTCCTGGAAACTGATTATTATTGAAAGTTTATTGATCAGAAAGGCAAGATCACACTGCTCAATCTTTTTGCATTTGTGCAGGTGTCGCAGGGTTGCACAGCATTCTTTATTCTCACAACAGGAGTCACAAATAAAATTGCAATATAGGCCAAGCCAGGAGTATATCTTATAGGGCGTTCAGAGGTAGCAATTGATATCAGGCACAGGAGCCTGAGAGGACCCAAAGACTTCTCTGGAACATACCGTAAGAAGGCACCATTGTTATAGATAACCCATGACAAGTGGGGCCCGATTACAGATTTTACATTGGGGCTTTGAAAGTTCAAATTACAACTTAAGGTCCTGCCTTACTGTGAAACAATTTGGCAAAATGCACACAGTCATTACAGTGTACCATAAATGAACAGCGGTTAAAAAAAAAAAAATAAAACACTGTACAGAGGATACAAATAGTAACATTATAAATACAGAGACTCGCAATCTGGGGCACCTGCAGTACATGGTGACATTGATGACACTTGATGACAAAAATCATACTTTATTTAATGCATAGCATAAAATAAAATTGGAAAAACAAAGAAAACTTGGAGGGGGGTGGGGGAGGACAACCATCCTGAAGACTGTTCTCTGCTACAAAAGAACATATTTAAGAAGACAATGGGAGATCTAAGAGTCTGGTGGTCCAGATCTCATAGCATGGTCAGCTAACCGATGCTGCTATATCTTATTGAATTTGTAAGTACAGGCACAGAAAATATATGTTAATTTATATACAGGCAGCACCTTATTAACCTCAAAGGTCCAATCAGACCTAGGTCACCTACTAGGATGAGTATAATTAAAAATTCTTACTTTTTTAACATAATGCTATAGTAGTTTATACAAGGTCTAAATGACCACAAGAAGGTCAACTATTAATCCAAAAAAAACATAATTCCTGGGTCTTAAGTGATCCTTCTCGAAGCTGAGAACCACCCATGCAAAAGCTTACACTCTTAAATTTGAGAGTTCAGTAGATTGCTAAAGTGAGGAATCCTGGGGTTGGGCCATGGTAGACTATGTGGTGAAAAATAGGCATCTTTTACAGAGTTGGCCAATCATGATATACCGTTATATATGGTTTCAGAGGGTTTTTCCAGGGGAAAGCAGATTCCCTCAGCAAAAATTTTAGCAGACTCTGATCAAGGATTACCACTTTGCATTCCAAAATTACCACACGGTATAATCTGAGGCAGATAGTCACCAGTGTAAGTAGACTAATCGACTGGTCAAATAGTAATGATAAAAATGTGAGACTGGCGGCCCTTTTGGGCTACCATTAGAGTTTCCAGATTTAGTTTAAGGAGAGATCCTACCCATAGTATCTCAAATATGAGTTTGTCAAGATTGGGAAATCTTCAGTGGGGGAATTCTGAAAAAAGGTACAAAAATGTAGGCAGCAGCTTCTTCTTAAGAAGAATAATTCTACCTTCCTAAGAAAGGAGAATGACCCATAGATCAGCCAGTGCTTTCTTTCTAATTATTTTTACTAAAACCGTACAAAAAAACTTATATCTAAGAATTTTTAGACACATTATTTGGAAAGTTTTTGTAAACTACCATCCTACATGCAAACCTCCCCATCCTGCTGCTACCCTTAATGTCTCTGAAACAATAGTGACAAATAGATAGCATCCCATGGCTAGCTGTGACATTTTTGTATTCATGTGTTTTTTTTCTTTTTATGTTCTTTATGTTGTAGCTTGGCTTTTATATGACATTGAAACTATTCACTTAATATGGTCTCACTGAGAGAGAGAAAGAGAGTGAGCGACAATATCCCAATAGT
The DNA here is from genome assembly GCA_947044405.1 of Leptodactylus fallax. NCBI lineage: Eukaryota > Metazoa > Chordata > Amphibia > Anura > Leptodactylidae > Leptodactylus > Leptodactylus fallax. Next base: position 722,544 of record CAMRHE010000320.1, read on the forward strand.
GTTCATAAAAAACTTCATGATATTTGTTTAGAGAGTAAAGAAAAGTGACTGTGTTTTCTGGTATGAGTAGCAATGTAAGACAGATGCTGAAAGAGGATGGAATAATGGTTAACCTTTGTTGTCACCAAAACATCAAATGTATGGCAGTCTTAGAAATTTACAGTCTAAAAAAAAAATTACAAAATTACTATCCTCTGTAGGTACAGACTTCAAAAAGATCAAGGACATTCATATGAGCTTTGTTTTCAAATGGGAACACAGACCTGATAAGATTTGGTAGGCTTCAGTTTATATAATGACAATTAAATCAATCTCCATTATTTTCAACCAATGAAATCTTGACAGAAAAGCTAAACTGAGGCCTATGAAATCCCACACCTCATAAGGTGACTGAGCTTCTTATATGGACTGACCACTGACAAATAACTGGTTACAAGTAATAGTGAATAAAGAATGGCAAAAGTATCTGTGACAATAAAAACAAAACAAAAAAACAAGACAATGCTATGGGCAAGATGGAAAGGTTATGTCCAACTAAAAGAAAAGTAAGGAAGAATCAATTGGTTATCAAACACAATTATCAACTTTTCTCTCGATCCTCTTCATGTCCCTGATGTTGGATCCTAAGGATAGGCCATCAATGTTAGAAACTGGATAACCCCTTTAAAGTACTTCAAAGCAGCCTGAAAACTCCTATTTATTAAACAAGCATATCTGCAAAAAGTGTCATATACTGCAGCTAATTCCCTTCAATTGCTATAAGTATTGTTGTATCTAAATATTATAAAGAGATTGTAATATGTGCAATGTTGCACAATGTTACAGAAGGGGACGGCACCAAATGCACAAATAATATTAATAATAATAATAATAATAATAGACGTTGATTTTGCACTTACGTTAGATGTCTCCATTTTTCTTCTAAAACATTTCTAAACAGTTTTCTTGGAAATATTTATCATTTTCTTTTATTAAAAAAAGTTAAATAAAAAACTAATAAACTGATTCAATGCAGAGATGTGGTGTGAGGTGATCAGCTACAGGAGCATTACACATATGAAGTGACTACCTGTATATATATATATATATATATATATATATATACACAGTGATGGGAACGGATATTGGAAAGAACTCTATACAAAACTTTTGCCATTACCTCATATGTCTATTGTGTACTGAGGAGCGAAAAGTCTAATAATTAGCTGTCCGGAGATCACAATAGTTTTTAAATTATTATTAAGAAGTAAAACTTTATAACATGCAGACTTTTAGAAAAAAAAAAGAAAAGTTTAAGTATCTGATCAATGACATTATAAAGCTGTCCTTTCGCATTATGGCACATCCATCCCTTCCACACCCAGACCCCACCAGAATGAGCTGTCCCACCACCTGTCCACTAGTGCTGGGTAATCCTCTCATGTTTAGTTTTATTTCAGGTTCGAGTGGTTTGTTTTGGTCCAAATAAATTAATTTATATTTCTTGGTAGAAAAAAGTACAGTAACCCTAGTGCTAGGATATGGGTCAATGGCCTTCTATCTGCTCTCTTCACCATTACTAATGGGATTAGACAGGGGTGTCCCTTCTTAGACACCATCTTTCTTATGGTTATGCAGACCCTACTTCAGGTTCTCAGGGATTGCTCCAAGATAAAAGACCTTCAAGTGGGACCCATGGAACTTCTAAATGTCGCCTTTTCAGATGATTTGTTTTTGCTTATTACAAACCCCATGAAGGCCTTACCCCAGCTATTGGATTTGCTGAATCATTTTGCTTTTCTTTACAATTTTAAAATCAACTATTTCAAATCAGAGACACTTATTATATCAGTACTAGCTAAACAGATCTTGCAACTCCGCGACTCCTTACCTTTCAAATGACATTCAGAACACATTATGTTCTTGGGCATTCAAGTCACTAATGCCCATAGTTTGCTGTTTAAAGCACATATATATCCATCCTTCCAGAATTAAAACCCAAATAGTCTCCCTCTCTTTGCCATGTGTATCTTGGATGGGTAGGAAAAACTCACTGAAAACATTTATCTTCCTCAAGCTGCTCTACTTTCAATATGTGGTCCCTATTTATCTCCCAAGATCTTTCTTTAAGGAAATTAAGTCATGCTCTATTACTTTCTTGAGGTCTTTTATCTACTACCGAGATATCCACTTGAAATATTGGCTTGAATTCTCCAACCCTGTGACCCCTCATTTTGGAATGGTGTTGACGAGAGATATTATGACTCTTGGACTCTCTGCCCAGTTCTGGGACTTATCTCTGCCAAAATATATCACTAAACTTATCCTGAAAGGGCATATTGTTGTGTTCCACAATATTAATAATAACTATTAACATTTAGTCTCTCATCTCTTCCCCTTTTACTGGCGAATTACTCCTATTCTTACTTAAACCCATCATCCGTGATGCTCCAGGATCTGGAACACACAGTGGGGAATGAAAAGTCCCTACTTTTGATATTACCACAAACTAATCTTTCTCTTCACTTTATACAAACATTTAATCTATTAACAACCTATGAGATTTACAGGAAAAAAAAATTCTTATTACCCTGCCTGAGCTAATCCATTCTAGATCACATGTCTTATCTAAATGCATTCAAGAGAACTCATATAAAATTAGGACCAGAAAGTCTCCAGATTCTCTATGGGTCTGTATGGTTTCTGGGGTATCAATTTTATCTAGTATTTTTTTTTTACATTTTAACCCCTTAAATGTATTACATTCTAAGGGACTTTTGCTGCTTTGCTATAGCTGTTGTAAAGCGGTTGCCGTCTTTAACCCCTTAAGGACTCACGGTAGTTTGTACATTAATACTCTGTGTCTTTACATTCTGTGTTTACTGTGTTTACATTGCATTATAAATAACATGGCAGCTTTGTCCAGCGGGTCATTACGATTATTTATATATATTTATATTGCTTTTTATTACGTTTTACCATTTTTACAAATAAAATGTCATTTCTTTGAAAATGAAGGATTTTCCCGGGATCACGCATTCTGACACCTATAGCTTTTTTACTGTACTGTTGATGGAGATATGTCAGGGCTTTTTATTTGCAGGACAAGTTGTACTTTCTATTGGTATCAATGTTTGGTATGTTTGACTTTTTGATTACTTTTTATTGTTATTTTTTTGGGGAAAGCAAAGTGACAAAAATATGTTAATTTGTTCATTGCAGTATTTCTGTATGGGATAAATAACACTATTTTTGGATAGTGGGGACACATATGGGGATACCTAACATGTATGTTTGTTTATTATTGTTTACATTATATACTGTATTTCTTTTGTTTTTGTGTTTTTACTATGTTTTTGTGTTTTTTCACTTTTTCACTGTCCCATAAGGGTACTTGAAGCTGGGATCTCAAATCCCCTGTGCAATGTCCTTCAATATATATATTGCAGAGCATCGCACATTATCACTATTGAAACTATAAATAGGCAGTAAGGAGGCCGTGGCCCAGCCTTCTGGCTGCCATGGCAATCCCTTAGAACCTGGAATGTTATCGCAGGGGGTCCAACAAGGGGTGACAGGGGAAGGGGCAATCTTTCCCCTGGACCCCTTGGATACTGTCATCGCTATTGATCATGGCATCTAGAGGCTTAATCCTCCTTAGTTTGAGTATCTTCCGACTCCGGCGGCTGGTCCTGGCCCTCGGCTGTTTTTACACCAAGAGCAGTTTGAAATGCTGTAGGTACAATTCCTGTGCCCACAGCATTACAGAGCCATACTATTATGCGGCGCTGAGCATATATTATGGGAACGGGTTAAAGACCCGGCATCTGCTGTAATAGTATAGCAGATGTCTGGAATGGTTAACGCTACCTATTCTCTATATCTTCCTTTTTCTACAATCTATTATGAATACCTTTATCTAACCATCTTTCCCCTTGGCTATGTTTGCACCACCGTTATTACAGTCTATTACTGTCATCCATCATAAGATTAACAGTAGTAAGGTCACAACCACACCCTCTGTGTCCTTTCCCATTGAATCTAATGTAAATAACATGACAGAAGAAAAAGTCCTGCATGCACTGTGCAGCATCCAGCAATTCCATCAAAGTGATAAAATCACTGATTACCCAAAAAATAGGTTAATTGTGGTCTTGTCATGACCGTGATTAACCCATTGAGGGCAGGGACCCCTTCAGTAGGAGAAGTCAGTAGCATAGTTGGTGACAGGGCAACTGGAGCATTTGCTCCTGGTACTGGTTGTCAGGGGGAAGAAAAGTCACATTTATGTAGTAAGATACAAAGTAAGGGCAATGAAATGAACAGTTTCCCCTGAGTGACGGAAAGCCTAGCTACAATTCTTGAAAGGGAGTCCCGGCACTGTGGCACACAAAGTTCCCAATGTATCACATTATGTAAAGCAGCCGATTAGATGTCATTGGCTGGTTTACTCCAAGAGAGGAGCCAACACTGGTTCAACCTATAATCCTAACAAGTTGACCCAGACAAAGGCAAAAAAACGCCAAGAGTTAGACTCCAATTGCTCAGAGGAAAAAAAAAGGAGGATGAAGATGTTAGTCTTAGGTGCATTGACTGAACGGAGAGAATGGGTTGGGCAATAGACAGAGATGAAGGAGGAAATGTAGGGAGGTGCAGCATTATGGAGAGCCTTGTGGATGAGGGGGATAAGTTTATATTGTATTCTATATTGAATAGGCAGCCAATGTAGTGACCGGCACAGACCGGAGGCATCGCTGTAGCGTCTAGACTGATAGATGAGCCTGGGTGCTGCATTCAGAATAGATAGTAGAGGGGAGAGTTTAGTAAGGGGAAGACCGATTAGTAAGGAGTTACAGTAGTCAAGGCGAGAGTGAATCAGGGCAACAATAAGTGTCTTTAGTGTATCTGTGGTAAGGATAGGCCGGATTTTGAAGATGTTTTTGAGGTGGAGATGACATGAGCATGCAAGTGATTGGATATGGGGGGTGAAGGAAAGGTCTGAGTTAAACATAACCCCGAGGCAACAGCTATGCTGCCTAGGAGTTATGGTAAGGCCGGAGACTGCAATGGAGATATCAGGGACAGATCTATTAGATGGTGGAAACAGCAGTAGTTCAGTCTTTGAGAGATTCAGTTTCAGATAGAGCGAAGACAAGATATTTTAGACAGCAGAGAGACATTCACTGGTGTTCTGTATTAGTGCAGGGATGATGTCACGGGATGACGTACAGTATATAATTGGGTGTCGTCAGCATAAAGATCGTACCGGAAGCCAAATATGGTAATGGGTTGTTCAATAGGGGCTGTGTAGAGAGATAAGAGCAGGGGGCCCAGGACCGTTCCCTGAGGAACCTCAACGGCAAGGGGAATAGGAGAAGAGACAGAGCCCGCAAATGATACACTGAAAGTGCAGACTAAGAGATAAGAGGAGAATCAAGAGAGTGCAGTTTCCATGAGGCCGACAGAGCGGAGCATAGTGAGGAGGAGTTGATGGTCAACAGTGTCAAATGCTGCTGAGAGATCCAGAAGACTAAGAAGAGAGAAGTCACCAATAGATTTAGCTGTCAGGAGATCATTAGAGACTTTTGTGAGGGCCGTTTCAGTAGAGTGCAGAGTGCGGAAGCCAGATTGTAAGGGGTCAAGAAGAGAGTTAGCGGAAAAATAGCAGATGAACTGAGAATAGACCAAGCGTTCCAAGATTTTGGCGATGGAGGGGAGATTAGAGACAGGTTGATAGTTAGCAGCACGGGACAGGTCAAGGGAGGATTTCTTCAGTAGTGGGGTTATGACAGCATGTTTGAAAGAAGAGGGAAAGATTCCAGAAGAGAGAGAGGTTAAATATTTTAGTAACGTAAGTAGTGACAGCAGGCGACAGAGACTGGAGAAGGTACAAGGGGAAAGGGTCACTACTGCAAGTCGTAGGGCTAGAATATGAGATGAGCCGGGAGACTTCCTCTGCTGTAGCTTGTTCAATAGATGAGAATGAACAGGATGATGTGCGGTAGGTGAGGGGATCAATGCAGTTATTTCCTGATCGATCTTATCAATTTTGTCATGGAAATAAGTGGCCAGGTCCTCTGCACAGAGGTCTGTGAATTGCGACTACACCTTGGGAGTAAGGAGTGAAAAGTATCAAAGAGCCTTTTAGGGTTACAGTAGACAGAAGAGATGCGAGCGGTGAAATAGGCTTGTTTGGTGAAGTGAAAGGTAGAGCTATAGCTTTTGAGCATAAACTTGAAGAGGAGGAAGATTGCAGGTGTACGCGATTTTCTCCACAGGGTTGCTGCCTGCTGCATCACAATATTCAAGTGGTGGGCAGGAGCCACTTCATCCGATGCATTTTTTTTTTAATAACTGTAATTTGTATTGAAAGAAATTTTTGGTATACAGAACAAGAAAAAGAACGTACACACCAGGTGGGGAAGGCTAACCTCCGCAACCCCAAAAGAATTGTGAGGACAGAAAGTTACAAATGGTAATTTTGCAGAGGAGAAGAGGACAAACACAAGACAAGAGGGAGAACAAGAAAGGAAAGAGGGGAGGGGAGAGTTTTGTGATCAGAAGCCAATGAGAATACAGTATTTGTCCCATGGGGTCCGAGTAGTTTGAAAGGCATCCACAGTGTTATTAAGACTCACAGTTAAAATCTCAAGGCTACCAACATCCTTCATTCTAGCAAGCAACTCGGGGGTTGAAGGAGGAACTTTATGAAAGTCTTTGCCGTTGTATAGAGTTACAGAAAAGCCTGGATGTTTTCTTACCCTGGTGTCTGGAAGGGAGATCAGGAGGTACACAAGTGGGTCCAGGGGAACTCCCTGGAGGAAGAGTGCATATGTAATTGCCTTGACCTCCCTTCAGAAACCCAGGATCAGGGGGCAGTCCAAAAAATATGATGCAGATATGATATGATTATGACAGCACCAGCACTTAGAGGGAATGGTCGGATTTAAGGAATGTAGAAAAGCAGGGGTGTGATAAATTGAAGATTGCAAGTTCAAGCCCCTGGGGGGGGGTAATAAAATAGTGAAATTAAAAAAAAAAAAAAAAAAAAAAGTTTTTAAAAATGCAAAACCTAAAAAGTTATGAGTGTCAAAATATGGCGAATCTAAGAATTTTTTATTTTTTTGCCAAGTTTTGGATTTTGTTAAGGGGTTAAAACATAAAAAAAAAACTATATAAATTTGATATCCCCATTATCATACCAACTTTAGAATACAGGTGACATGTCATTTTGACTGCACAGTAAACATCATAAAAACAAAGCCCATAAGAAAGTCATACAAATGCACTTTTTCTCCAATTCCACCCCATTCTGAAATATTTTCCAGCTTTCTAGTACATTGTTCTTAATGCAATCCACAACCTGTCCCCTCCATATATCTCCGACCTAATCTCCCGCTACCTGCCCACACATAACCTCCGATCCTCCAAAGACCTCCTACTCCGCTCTGCTCTTATCTGCTCTTCACACAATCGACTCCAAGACTTCTCCCGAGCATCCCCCACACTCTGGAACTCATTACCAAGACACATAAGACTGACCCCTACAATCACAAGCTTCAAGAAGTCCCTGAAGACTCACCTATTCAGGAAGGCCTACAACCTCCAATAACACTACTGTCACCACACCGCCACCTGTACAGCCTCTACCCCCACCTTCTGTCTCTATCCCTCTTCCCTCATAGATTGTAAGCCCTTGCGGACAGGGCAATGTATCCCACTGTGCCAGTTTGTCACTGTTAGTATTATCTGTTTTGTATATCTTGTGCACCATATGTTAACCCTCAAATGAAAGGTACCATGGAATTAATATAGTAATGTACAGCACCATGGTATTAATGGTGCTATATAAATAAACAATAATAACAATAATAATAATATACCATAAAATTTCTCCCACAAACATTAAGCCCTCATTTGGCTCTATGAATAAAAAAATAAAGTTATGGGGTTTGGAATGTGGGGAATCAAAAATGAAATTCGAAAAATGCAAGAGGTTAAACAAAATGTTTTTTTTTTTTTAAAAGTGATGCCTACAATATCTTCAGGAACACCCTTAGTGTCATAAGTATTTATTAGAGATCAGCATATGAAGCCATCATGATGAGTTTAAATAAATATGAATGTATGAATGAAAAGTTTGAATTCTGCAAATTCAAAACTTTTGGTATTCGATCTGCACAAACCATGCAAAATGGCAACCAGCAATTTTGTCCCCTATTTTTGATACACAAAGACAGGCAGGGAAGGGGTTAAAATAATCAAATAAAACATAGTTACTTGTCATAGAGCCTGCTGTACCTCCCAGGTCCTTTGTGCCAGTTTTCTGAATTTCAGCAGTCATATTGGGGCTGATGCACATCATCATTGACGAGCTCGAAGTTCTGAAGACCGGAGCAGAACCAGTGGCAGGAACCAGAGCAGCAATGATGAGGCCTACAACAGGTGAGTATTTTTTTATTATTATTATTTTTAACCTATTTCCTTTTCTCCTTTTATTATGCTTTGAGATCTGAGAATATAATAAATAACTTTTCAGGGCATATATTATTCAGACCAAATTTATTTGAGATGAATAAAATCTGCCCACTACTTGGAGCCGGTTTGACCCAAAATGAAGTTCGGCAGATTCACTTATCTCAAGTACAGTGGGGAAAAAAAGCATTTAGTCAGCCACCAATTGTGCAAGTTCTCCCACTTAAAAAGATGAGGTCGGCCTGTAATTGACATTATAGGTAGACCTCAACTATGAGAGACAAAACGCGAAAACATATCTAGAAAATCACATTGTCTGATTTTTAAAGAATTTATTTGCAAATTATGGTGGAAAATAAGTATTTGGTCCATAACAAAAGTTCATATCAATACTTTGCTAGATATCCTTTGTTGGCAATAACAGAGGTCAAACATTTTCTGTAAGTCTTCACAAGGTTGGCACACACTGTTGCTGGTATGTTGGCCCATTCCTCCATGCAGATCTCCTCTAGAGCAGTGACGTTTTGGGGCTGTCGCTGGGCAACACGGACTTTCAACTCTCTCCAAAGGTTTTCTATGGGGTTGAGATCTGGAGACTGGCTAGGCCACTCCAGGACCTTCAAATGCTTCTTACGAAGCCAGTCATTCATTGCCCTGGTGGTGTGCTTGGGATCATTGTCATGCTGAAAGACCCAGCCACGTTTCATCTTCAATGCCCTTGCTGATGGAAGGAGGCTTGCACTCAAAATCTCACAATACATGGCCCCATTCATTCTTTCATGTACACGGATCAGTCGTCCTTGTCCCTTTGCAGAGAAACAGCCCCAAAGCATGATGTTGCCACCCCCATGCTTCACAATAGTTATGGTGTTCTTTGGATGCAACTCAGCATTCACTCTCCTCCAAACACGACGAGTTGTGTTTCTACCAAACAGTTCTACTTTGGTTTCATCTGACCATATGACATTCTCCCAATACTCTTCTGGAACATCCAAATGCTCTCTAGCAAACTTCAGATGGGCCTGGATATGTACTGGTTTAAGCAGGGGGAACACGTCTGGCACTGCAGGATCTGAGTCCTTGGCGATGTAGTGTGTTACTGACGGTAGCCTTTGTTATGTTAGTCCCAGCTTTCTGCAGGTCAGTCACTAGGTCCCCCTGTGTGGTTCTGGGATTTTTGCTCACCGTTCTTGTGATCATTTTGACCCCACGGGGTGAGATCTTGCATGGAGCCCCTGATGGAGGGAGATTATCAGTGGTCTTGTATGTCTTCCATTTTCTAATTATTGCTCCCACAGTTGATTTCTTCACACCAAGCTACTTGCCTATTGCAGATTCAGTCTTCCCAGCCTGGTGCAGGGCTACCATTTTGTTTCTGGTCCTTCCACAGCTCTTTGTTCTTCACCATAGTGGAGTTTGGAGTGTGACTGTTTGAGGTTGTGGACAGGTGTCTTTTATACTGATAACAATGTCAAACAGGAGCCATTACTACCGGTAATGAGTGGAGGACAGAGGAGCCTCTTAAAGAAGAAGTTACAGGTCTGTGAGAGACAGAAATCTTGCTTGTTTGTAGATGACCAAATACTTATTTTCCACCATAATTTGCAAATAAATTCTTAAAAAATCAGACAATGTAATTTTCTGAATTTGTTTTCTCATTTTGTCTCTCATAGTTGAGGTCTACCTATGATGACAATTACAGGCCGGCCTCATCTTTTTAAGTGGGAGAACTTGCACAATTGGTGGCTGACTCTGCAAGATAAGCATTAAAAAAGCCAAGGCTGAATACGAATTGAAGCTTGCAAAAGAAGTTAAGAGTAATGTAAAAGGTTTTTGGGGATATGTTAAGAGCAAAAGAAAAGTGAAGGAAACCATTGGAGTCCTGAAGAACGAAAAGGGTGAAAAAGTTAACATGGTAGATCAGCAGGTGGAGTTACTGAATTCATATTTTGTATCCGTCTTCTCCCAAGAAATGGATGGTAATATCAACATTAATGGTGATAGTGATGAGGGGAATGAGGACTCCAAGCTGATTATAAGTGAAGGTTTGGTAAGAGAACATTTAGCTAAGATTAAGGAAACCAAGTCCCCAGGACCGGATGATTTACACCCTAGAGTTTTAAAAGAATTAGCAGAGGAAATAACAGAACCCCTTGCAATAATCTTTAATAAGTCATGGGAAACAGGAGTGGTCCCTCTAGATTGGAAAAGGGCAAATGTGGTCCCCATCTACAAAAAGGGGAATAGGGACGACCCAGGAAATTATAGGCCGGTAAGTCTGACCTCGATAGTAGGAAAAATCTTTGAACAAATCGTTAAAGAACATTTAATTAGGTACCTGGATGGGAAGGCTTTAATTAATCAGAGCCAGCACGGCTTTATGCCTAATAAATCTTGTCAGACTAATCTTATTTCCTTCTATAATAAAGTCGCTGAATGGTTGGACCAGGGAAATGCAGTGGACATAGTATATCTTGACTTTAGTAAGGCCTTTGATAAAGTATCACATAACATTCTTATTGAAAAAATGATCAAGTATGGCTTTGATAAAATATCAGTGAGGTGGGTTCACAATTGGCTTATAGATCGGGCACAACGAGTAATACTAAATGGCTATACATCAAACTGGAAGAAAGTAAAAAGCGGGGTGCCGCAGGGCTCTGTCCTGGGCCCAGTACTTTTTAATATTTTTATAAATGATCTGGATGATGGGGTTAATGGGGAACTAATAAAATTTGCAGATGATACAAAGCTAGGAGGAATGGCCAACACTAGAGAGGAGAGAGAATGCATCCAAAAGGACTTGGACACACTGGAACAATGGGCTGAGGTGAACAAAATGGTATTCAACAGGGACAAATGCAAAGTTCTACATCTGGGTAACAGAAATGCAAGAAGCATATATAGTATGGGAGGAATAGTACTAAGTGAGAGTACAGGGGAAAAGGATCTGGGCATAATAATAGATCGCAAATTCAACATGAGTCAACAGTGCGGTGCGGTGGCTAAAAAGGCTAATAAAATTCTAGGATGTATCAAGACGAGCATTGAAGCTAGATCAAGAGAGGTAATTATTCCGCTGTACTCTGCCCTGGTCAGACCCCACCTGGAATACTGTGTACAGTTCTGGGCGCCCCAGTTTAAGAAAGACATCGATTTATTGGAGCAGGTCCAGAGAAGAGCAACCAAAATGGTGGAAGGTCTACAAACCATGTCCTACGAGGAGAGGCTAAAAGAATTGGGACTGCTTAGTTTGCAGAAGAGAAGGCTAAGGGGAGACTTAATAGCGGTATTTAAATATCTGAAAGGTTGTCACAGTGCAGAGGGATCTACCCTTTTCTCATTAGCAGAAGGAAGCACGAGAAGTAATGGGATGAAACTAAGGGGAAGGAGATTCAGATTAGACATTAGGAAAAACTTTCTAACAGTAAGGGTAGTGAGAGAGTGGAATAGGCTGCCACGGGAGGTGGTGAGTTCTCCATCAATTGAAATCTTCAAGTGGAAACTGGATAGGTATATAGCTGGGATGATCTAGGAATTCCTGCTTTTGCAGGGGGTTGGACTTGATGGCCCTTGAGGTCCCTTCCAACTCAAACAAACAAACAAACAAACAAACAAACTTTTTTGCCACTGTATATAATTTTATATATATTTTAACAGATCATACATTTATTAACTGTTTTTTGTACAGCTTTTATAATGTCTTTATTTCTCAGACTATATATAATGGGATTGACTAAAGGAGTAAACATAGTATATAGCAGGGCTAGGATTTTATTCACAGTAAATGTTTGACTTTTTGTTGGAAGAACATAAACACTCAACAGAGTCCCATAGAATATGGAGACCACAATGAGGTGGGAGCTACAGGTGGAGAAGACTTTCTGTCTACCAGTACTGGATGAAATCTTTAAGACTGCTAGAACAATATAAGTATAAGACACTACAATGATGGTGGTTGAAATAAAGGCAATTGAAGAGCCTATTACAAAAATCTCCATGTGAACACTGAAGGTGTCAGAACAAGCAAGTTTTAGTAAGGGGACAATGTCACAGAATAAATGGTCAATGATATTGGGTCCACAAAAAAGTAGCTTTGTTGTTGGAACAATGTAAATCAAAATCACAGAAGATCCAAACACCCAACAGATAACAACCAATATTATACAATGTGCACTTGTCATTATAGAACTGTAATGAAGAGGATTACAGATGGCCACATATCTGTCATAGGACATCACTGTGAGGAGAAGGAATTCAAATGTTTCCAAGGCACAGAAAAAATAAAATTGAACAATACATTCTATAAAAGTAATGGTCACCCCATTATTCAGTAGGATGTGGAGCATGTTGGGGGCAATATCTGTGGTCAAAAATATGTCACTGAATGACAGTAGTGAGACAAAGAAGTACATTGGAGTATGGAGGTTCTTGCTGGTGGACACCAGGGTGATGATCAGGAGGTTCCCACATACTGTGAAACAGTAAACCACAAAGAACAGACTGAACAGTAAAATTCTTAAAGCACAGATGACCTGAAATCCTAAGAGGAAAAATTCTTTGACTACAGTCAGATTCTTCTCCTGGAAAGATAAATAATACTTTATTGTAATAAACCAAAAACAACAGAAATGTTCTATTTCTTTTAATTTTAAGAGTTAAGGTGATCCAAATTCTAGTCGTGATATATATATATATATATATATATATATATATATGTGTGTGTGTGTGTATTTTGTGTAGTATACACCAGGGGCGTAACTACCGGGGTTGCAGCGGTAGCAGCTTTCACAGGGCCTGGGACATTATGGGGCCCCGCGGGCCCCCGATGCTTTTTTTTTTTTAATAGGCCGTTACCTGCTGGAGTAACCCCAGCAGGTAACGGGCCCTATATACATACCGTTCCCCGAGGTCCCGCTCACGGCCGCCTGCGCTTCCGATTCTGCGGAGGCGGCTGTGAGCAGGATCGGGGATCGGTATGTGAGGCCGCGGGCCGAACACCACAATCTCTGCTATCATTATACTCTGGGGTCTTTGAAAAGACCCCGGAGTAATCGGAGGCCCATAGTTGGTGAGGGAACATAAAAAACAATGTACTTACCTCTCCTACGCTTCGGGCCTGTTTGGTGACGTCGCAGATGTCAGCGGACGTCATTTTGCATCGTGACGCCGGCCCGCATCACGTGACGCCGGCCTGGTCCAACATTGCCGAAGTAGCAGGGAGTGGACCAGAGCGAGGAACAGGTAAACAACATTGTTTTTTTATGTTTCTATCCTCCCCTGGGTCTCCGATCATTATACTCTGGGGTCTTTTCAGACCCCAGAGTATAATAATTTTTCATGGTTGGTCCATAATGGGACACATAATAGTGTGTGCAGGGGCCACTATGGGGCAAAATACAGGGGCCACTATGGGGAATAATAGTGTGTGAAGGGGCCACTATGGGATATAATACTACGTGCAGGGGCCACTATGGGGAGTGATACTGTGTGCAGGGGCCACTATGGGATATGATGCTGTGTGCAGGGGCCACTATGAGGCATGATACTGTGTGCAGGGACCACTATGGGACATGATACTGTGTGCAGGGGCCACTATGGGGCATGATACTGTGTGCAGGGGCCACTATGGGACATGATACTGTGTGCAGGGGCCACTATGGGACATGATACTGTGTGCAGGGGCCAATATGGGACATGATACTGTGTGCAGGGGCCACTATGGGACATGATATTGTGTGCAGGGGCCACTATGGGGCATGATACTATGTGTAGGGGCCACTATGGGACATGATACTGGGTGTAGGGGCCACTATGGGGCATGATACTGTGTGCAGGAGCCACTATGGGGCATAATACTGTGTGCAGGGGCCACTATGGGGCATAATACTGTGTGCAGGAGCCACTATGGCACATAATAGTGTGCGCAGGAATGGTGCGTTTTTTTGGGGGGGGGGTTGTAGGCGGCGGTCCGGGGGGGTGAATGGGGGGGCAGCGGTTCAAATGTTCGCCTTGGGGCCCAGCCATTCCTAGTTACGCCACTGGTATACACGTTTATTAATGTATTTACTGTGTATAGTACAAATGTATTCATTCATCTACTTTTAACAGTAATATAAATTTATAGTTCTGATGTATAAATTCATGTCCATATATATTTAAGGTACAGGGTTAAGCTGGATGCCCATTGTCCTATTACTCCAGATAATGTAATGCCTATTATTACCAAGATGTCAGTAGTTGTAAGGAACTAGAATAACTCAAAGCGTCAATTCACATTTTACAGATTTGTTGCCAACATTTTTGCAACCTTGCAATTCATCTTCACAGGTCTTGATTTTTATTTTCAAGGGTTTTTGATGCAAATTTGGCATTTATGCATATAATGTAAATAAAAAAACTAAAAACTGTTTTTTAAAAGATTGTAAGCCTATTAGCAAACTGGAAAAAAAAATCACATTGATAAAAATTTGTAGAGGTACTGTATATAATACTAAAACAGCTCAGCTGGGTCAGATCCTGAAGGCCCAAAATATCCCAGACCTGAACTAATTAAGCATTATTATAATTATAATAATAATTTAACTAATTTAATTTCATTATACAAAATCTAAAAAACACATGAAGTTACAAAAGTTAATTAAAAACAGAAAAACTAAATATTCCAGACCTAAACTTACAATTTCCAAGACGAGAATATGAAACTTGCCATTATTTTTAATAATCTATACCTAAAATAATACAATGTCAATGTGTAAGATACGAGTTCTCTACTCAATATTTAATGTGTAACGGCAAGGACATTGATTCATGTTTTGTTGATGCAGTTTGTGAAGCAAAAATCAGATGTTAATCATGAAGGTGCAAAATCTATAAAAAAAAAAACTATAGGACTTTTGCTTTTTTTAAATCCTATCTATCTATCTATCTATCTATCTATCTATCTATCTATCTATATATCTATCTATCTAGTTATGACTTCAAAACCATGTGTGCCCTCACCCTAGCATGACATGCAAAAATAAAAAATTCAAATACATAACAATATAAAATGTAATAGGATCTAATAAATAAAATAATGTATACAGTAAAAGTGTTTTTGTTACATCAGTTATAGATTATTAAAAATCAAAGATTTCCGTTTGAAGATCTTTCGAAATTTTCTTATAATACAATTTGAAACACATTTTTCTATTTCTAAATAAATATATTTTAGACATTGAGTAATTTTAAGTAGATTTTATCTATTGATAAATAAAAGTTTTCTTATGATACTTACATTAGATATTCGTTTAATATCAGTATTCATTTTTAAGTTCAGTTTTTTTTTTCATTGACCTCAGTTCTAAAGGGAAATAATGGAAAATTCAGACAATATCACAGTCGTGATGTACGACTGTCAGCCACATGGCTATGAGCTACAATGGATGTTTATATACAATATAAAATACAAGGATCCAGGTAACATAAGTCTTGGGAGAATTTTATTTCTCTAGTGTCTTCTTTGTTTTAGCAAATTCTATAAAACTTTTTAACCAACTATAGTCAAGGTTTTATTTTTATCTTCTGCAGAGAACATCAAGAAAGTTACTGACTTGGAATTTAAGATCTTAAACTTTCTAATACACTTTGTGTTTCAATTCTTTTGGTAGAAACATTTGACATTCAGATGTACTGATATGAAGTTTAGTAAAGTAAAGCAATTTTTTCACAAAGCCTTGAAAAACTGAAATTAACACTTTCCACACCGCCTCCAAGTGGCTACATATAGAAATAAATAGAATAGGTAGCATATCACTTTGTGATAAGCTATCAGGAGATCATGTTGCTTTAATAAAAGGTGCCTAACTTGTGTATCACATCTCTGGATATGTCAAGTTAAGAGGACAGTTTAGAGAGTAAACATCTCTACCTAGTTCTGAGATCAGTTAATGTAATGTTAGACTTTGGCCCTTCTGTTATGAATAAAACAGTCAGACTTTGCTAGAACCATTCTGGTTATCATGTTAGAAAAGAGAGAAAACAGTCTGATAGGATTCCAACAAACAATAACTGGCACAGACATGAGTACAGAGCAGATTCAAATAGAAAGTCAAGCCCTCAGATTTGGACTAACTTTCCCCCAATTTGTCCAATGACACAGCACTAGACTGGCCAAACCTCTTGACTTGTTGACTGATAAGGTTAAAAGTTAAAAGGCTGAGCTGGTGGTCTTATCCATTTACATAGGAGCCTCTGAGGAAGAGGAAGATGTAGGACAGTTTAAGACTGAGCTAAAGTCCCTGGTAAGACTGGTCTCCCAACTAGCTCATAATCAGTCAACATGTTGTGCTACAGTAATAAGATGGGAATAATACATGCTCAACTTTTGTGGATATTGTGTGCAAGAGACGTCTGTTAAGGTAACAATTAGAGATGAGCGAATCGAAGCTGAAGAAGTGGAATTCTATCTGAATTTCCGGAAATCTTCGATTCGCCTCGATTCTTGATTTCCTCATGCTTCGATGTATTGAATCGCATTTTTTCCTAAAATGGCTGCTGCACATGTTAGGACAAGGGGCAAGGGACTCTGAGAATGTGGGATCACCCACAATGCCAAGCGTGCAGCTAATCATCAACCAGCCGGCTCTGTGATGTCACAGCCCTATAAATACCCTCGGCCATTTTAGGTTCAGTCATTTCACATCGTACTTAGTGCAGGGAGAGACGTCAGCAGGTGCTAGGGAAAGTGGCAGAAAACAATTCAATGGAGGACAGTAGTGGAAGAGGGAAGAAATCAGGCAATACCTTTTGGAGGCTAACTGAGTATATTTGATGGAAAGCTTTCCATGTCTGATGTAGGAAGCTAGACTTCCGAAAGCTTACCATCAAATATACTCAGTTAGCCTCTAAAAGGTATCGCTTGATTTCTTCACTCTTCCACTACTGTCCTCAATCAAGAAATCGAATCCTGGCTTTCTCAGTGACAACTGAAAATTGGAACCATGCTGCTGCCAACTCCACATTATGTCGCCTTGCCACTCTGTAGACATCTATGTGAAATCAGCAGATCACGGTGTAAAAGGTGTGAGCTCTTTCACGCTACAGTTCACACTTGAATTAGTTTGTCAGTTTTGGCCCCGTAACTGTCCAAATAAGTGAAGTGTGCAGTGGTTCTAAGAGCGACGCCTGTCATGTGCTTGTCATACTGACTCACAGTATTATTTCACTACCACAGCAGGCTCCCTATTCATGTTAGTGCGAGGCAAAGTGTTCTACACCACTATATAGGCTCTCTGCAGACAGGAAATAGCTGTTTTTTAGTGCAATTCACCGCAAATTAATTAGGATCGAAGCAAATCTTTTTGGAAACTTCAGAGAATCGGTCGAATCGAATTTTTGATAAATTCCCTCATCTCTAGTAACAATACAGTATATGGACCTTTTATTGGATCTGCACCCCAGAACCAGGGCACTGCAGAGGTATTGGGATTAAAAGAGCTAAGCACAGTGTTAAAGAGGAAGACTGTCTCAGCAAAGGGAGATGCAGACTGACACCGTGAAGTGCCATCTTCAAACTCAGCTCTAGCCTCAATGGATGCTGAAAGAAGTGTGAGAGTGTGAACCTAGAGGGCACTGGAGAGCGACCCAAAGACAGGATTGAAAAGGTCCTTGACCACACCCATACCTGGGGCTTCACTCCAGAGGGAGTACACACAGCAGGAGAGTGCTGCTGGTGACCTGCAGGGAGCTGGTGGATGGTGGACCAGTTAGAGACAGACAGGTGGTCTGTCCCAAGAGCACTGGAATCCACAAGTTGACTTGGTTAAGCTCAGTGTGAGCCTGACTGCTGAGGAGAAACCTCAGCAAAGTATCTTGCCCTCAGAATTTAGTCAGGGTACAAGAAATGAGATATTGCCCTGTGTTGGGGCTGTTTTGTTATTTTTGTTCCTGTTTACTTTTACAAGCTGAATAAAGCCATTTCTTTTGGATTGCCATTACCTGCTCTGTGGTTTATTTGGCACCAGCGCCACAAACACCTCTGTAAAGTCCAGGAAGCTGCCACCTTTGAAGCTAAACTATCCCCAATTGTCATAGAAGCTATTTTGTTATAGCCAGTGCTCCATCAATAAAACCCTGAGGTTTTTGGAAGAGATGACTTTAACCCCTTAAAGACATTGGACGTACTATTACGTCCTGCGCGCTTGGTACTTCGCACAACAGGACGTAATACTACGCCCTAGGGCGGCCGCCCGCTCACTATCTGAGCAGGCCACATCGGAACGGGGTGTTAGCTGTAACTAACAGCTAACACCCTGCTCCATAACCTCCGCCATGTTGCCGCTTCCATCGGCAACCCCCGTGGCGAGATCGGGGGGGTGCCGATATCTATCATCTGCAGCCCGGGGTCTGCCCAGTGACCCCAGGATGCCTGGAGCCCCTACTACCTGGTTTATCCTGCCGAGACCTCCGGAAGTCAGCCTCTGCGTCTGCATAGCGCTGACTTCCTGTATAGACTGCAAGACACTTGTATGCTCGTGTCCTGCAGTCTATAGTACTGAGCCAACAATCAAAGCATTGCTGGCCCAGGTGTCCTAATGGGACACATGAAAAAATAAAAAAAAGTGAAAAAAATAAAATAAAGTGTGTGAAAAAAATAATAAAAGAATAAAGCCCCAAAAATTCCCTTTTCCTATATAAAATGAATTATATAAAAAAAAAAAAACCTAAAAATTTATAAAAACAATGCATATTTGGTATGGCCGTGTCCTTAACAACCTGTACAATAAAACTGAAACATACACGGTGAACATCGGAAAAAAAAATGGAAAAAACCCGCCAGAAGTAATGATCTCCATCTCACCTTACAAAATACCTTGCAAAAAAAAAGCCCTCAACCAACTCTGTAAACCACAAAATAAAAATGTTACGCATCTCAGAAGATGGCGATGCAAAAACAAATAATTTAAAATAAATAATAAACCCGAATGGGTTTTTGTTCTGCAAAATTTGTATCACATAAAAAAACAATATAAGTGAGGTATTGCCATAATCGTACCAACCTGCAGAATAAATGTAACATGTTACTTATGCTGTACGCTGCATGGTGAAAAAGTTTAAAAGGTAAAACGCAGTGCCAGAATTGCTAAGTTTTTTTTAATTCACCAAGAAAGAGTTAATAAAATTTATTCAATAAGTTATAGGTGCCCAAAGATTATATCATTACAAAATACATCTCACCCCGCAAACAACAAGCCCTCATATGGCTACATCACCAGAGAAATAAAGAAAATATAGCTTGTACAATGTGAAGAGAAAAACCCCAAAAATCGCCAAATTGTTAGAACAAAACTGGCTGCAGCAGGAAGGGAATGTATAAGCTGTGCGAGCGTATATCAGGGGACACCCCAGATTTAGAGCTTATGAGGGAAAATAAACCAGAAGTGACCCCCAGAGTGACCTCCCCAATAATAGGAACTACTGGGGATATAGTAGGGAATTTGGTGTTCCCAATGTACTACGCACAGCTTACATATTCACTATTCCCCATCCGCTGTGTATTCACGTCTGGGATACTAATGCGCACTACACCCCTTGATAAATTCTTTGAGGGGTGTACTTTTCAAAATGGGGTCACTCCTTTGGTGAATCCACTGTTATGGTACCTTATAGGCTCTGCAAACATGACATGGTGTCCAGATACCAAACATCTGAATCTGCGATCCAAAAGCCACATAGCGCTCCTTCCCTTCTGCGCACTGCTGTGTGCCCAAACTGCAGTTTATGCCCACATGTATGACAGTGGTGTACCCAGGATAATGTACTTAATGTCATATGTGGGTATAAACTGCTGTTTGGGCACAGCCGGGCACAGAAGGGAAGGAGCACTATTTGGTTTTTGGAGCACAGAGTTTGACGGTTTGGTTTTTGGACGCCATGACACTTTTGTAATGCTGACATGCCAGTAAAGTTGAATCCTTTGACATGTGACCCCATTTTGGAAACTATATCCCTGAAGGAATTTATCCAGGGGTACAGAGAGCATTTTTAACCCCCAAGTGTTGCTATAATTTATTATCCAGAAATGAATACGCAGCTGATTGTGAAAGGTGAAAATTACAATTTTTCCAGGAATACATCATTTCAGTGCGTAATATGTTGTGCCCGGCTTGTATCAGAGATGAACGCTCCAAAAGCTGTTGTGCCCGGGATACCTGCTTAACAGTTTTTGGAGTGTGTGTCTGCGCAGACATAAGCTGGGCACAACATATCGGGCACTGAAATGGCGAATCTCTGGAAAAATGTTATTTTTAACTTTTCATTATCATCTGCGCATTCATTTCTGGAAATTAAAAGAATGCAACACTTAAGGGTTAATAATGCTCGCTTCACCACTTGATAAATCCCATGAAGGGTGTAGTTTCCAAAATGGGGTAACATGTCTGCGGATTCCACTTTACTAGCAATTATTGGGCTCTGCCAAAATGGCATGGTGTCCAAAAACCAAACTGTGCTCTAGAAACCAAAATAGCGCTCCTTCCCTTCTGTGCCCGGCTGTTCCCAAACAGCAGTTTATACCCACATATGGCATTAAGTAGGTTACCCTGGGTACACCAGTGTCATACATGTGGGCATAAACTGCCATTTGGGCACACAGCAGGGCACAGATGTGAAGGAGCACTATGTACTTTTGGAGCGCAGATTTAGATTGTCGGTTTTTGGACACCATGTCACATTTGCAGAGACCCTAAAATTGCCCCTACAAAATGGGGTCACTTCTTGGAGAGTTCCAGTTTACTGACACCTCCAGGGCTCTGCAAAAACAACATGGTGTCCAGAAAGTCCCTCTAAATCTGTACTCCAAAAGCTAAAAAAACACAGTTCTCCTTCCCTTCTGAGCCCTGCTGTGTGCCCAAGCAGCAGTTTACATCCACATACAGTATATATTTTTTTCCCCCCAGGATAGCCCACATAATAGTTTTAGGAGTTCATGTCTCTGATGCCACAAAGTGGCTGCAACGTGATAGGCACTGAAATTGGATATTTCTTCAAAAACTTCAATTTTCACTTTGTACATTAATTTTTGGAAAGCATTTTTAGGCTCAAAATTATAATACCCCTTGATACATTCCTTGAGTGGTGTAGTTTCTAAAATGGGGTCCCTTTTGAGGGGTTTCCATTGTATTGGTACTTTAGGGGATCTGCAAATGTTACATGGCACCTGAAAAACTATTCCAGCCACATCTGCCCTCCTAAAGCTAAATAGCGCTCTTTCCATTCTGAGCTCCACCATGTACCCATACAGAAGATTACAACCACATATGGGGCATTTCTGTGTTCAAGAGAAATTGTGTAACGAACTTTGGGGAGCTTTTTCTCCTTTGTCCTCTTGTGAAAATGAAAAATTTGGGGCTAAATTGATGTTTTATTGGAAAAAAAGTAATTTTTCATTTTCATGTCCCAATGTTAATAAAATCTGTGAAACAGCTGTAGTGTCAAAATGCTCACTATACCCCTTGACATATTCTGTGAGGGGTGTGGTTTCCAAAATGGGGTCACTTTTAGGGGATTTCCACTGTGTCGGTACTTTGGGGGCTCTGCAAATGCAACATGGCACCTGAAAACTATTCCAGCAAAATCTGCCCTACAAAAGCAAAATAGCGCTCTTTCCATTCTGAGCCCTGCCATGTACCCATACAGCAGATTACAACCACATATGGGGCATTGCTGTGTTCAGGAGAAATTTTTTAACAAACTGTGGTGTGCTTTTACTCCTTTAACCCCTTGTGAAAATGAAAACTTTGGTGATAAAGTGACGTTTTAGTAATTTTTCATTTAAACATTCCAATGTTAGTAAAATCTGTGGAACAGCTGTGGGGTCAAAATGCTCACTATACCCCTTGATGAATTCTGTGAGGGGTTTAGTTTCCAAAATGGGATCACTTTTAGGGGTTTTCCATTGTTTTGGTACTCTAGGGGCTTTGCAAATGAGACATGTCACCTGAAAACTATTCCAGCAAAATCTGCTTTTCAGACGCCCAGTGTCGCTCCTTCCCTTCCGTGTGCTGCCATTCGGCCAAACATCAGTTTACACCCACTTGTGGGGTATTTCCGTGCTCGGGAGAAATTGCATAACAAACTGTGAGATGCATTTTCTCATTTAACCCTTTGTGAATGTGTTAATTTAAGGGTTAAATGAAGGGATTAGTGGAAAAAAATGAAATTTCTAAATTTCACCTCAATATCGTTTTAATTCTTGTGAAATGCTTAAAGGGTTAACAAACTTCCCAAATGCTGTTTTGAATTATTTCAGGGGTGTAGTTTTGAAAATGGGGTGATTTATGGGGGTTTTCTAATATATATAGTCCTTTATAATCTCCTTAAGAACTGAAGTGGTCCCTAAAAAATTAGTTTGGGAAATGTTCTTGTAAATCTGGAAAATCGCTGTTACACTTGTAAACCTTCTAACAGCAAAAATAAATTAAAGGATGATTAAAAGATGATCCAATATAAAGCAGAGATATGGTACATAATATTTATTAATGTACTTTGGTGGTATGACTATCTGTCTGAAAAGCAGAGAATTTCACATTTTGAAAATTGCGCTTTTTTTTTTTTTCAAAATTTCCATCAAATATCCTATTTTTTTTTATAAATAAATACAAAAATATCGATTAGTGTTTACAACTAACATGAAGTACAATGTGTCACCAGAAAAGAATCTCAAAATCACTTGTGTAAGTTAAAGCTTCTCAAAGTTTTTGCAATATAAAGTGACACATGTGAGTTTTGAAAAATGAGGCCTGGTCCTTAACGCATTTCTGGGCTGTGTCCTTAAGGGGTTAAGTAGTGATTATTCAAAAGGATTGGCCAATGTTGAGAATGGCTTTAATGCTGCAATATAGATAATTAAAAGTGTGATGAAATTATGACCTTAACTTCTGTCTGTCCTTTTGGAACTGGATTGTAAACATTCTCTTTGGGTCAAATTACCTGCTTTTGCAATGAAAGAACCAAATGATCCCTCTTGGTTAGTATCTCATCATGATCTCACTTTAAAAGGCACAACAAGATAAACCATAAAGTTGCTTTTTTCAGTTTGTTGTAACAATTGTCTGTTAGCCTATAGAATTATCCATATTATCATTCCACTTTTTTAAAATTTGAGTTATTGTAGTCAAGAAAACAGTCAATCAATACACCTTTAAAAAAAAAAAGAAAAGTCTAGGTTGTAATGTGGTCCAGGCCGAAGGACAAAATCTAGATATTCAATTTATTTGTTGGATAATGTACCGGTCAAGTTTTTTTTTTTTTTTTTAAAGATGTTTTTTGCAAAGGTGGTATTTACATATGTTAAAGCCACATGTCTATTGTCCATTGTTTGTTTTTTCAGTTTTATTTTTTTTTTTTTACCAATTTTGCATATACAGTCATATGAAAAAGTTTGGGCACCCCTATTAATCTTAATCATTTTTAGTTCTAAATATTTGGGTGTGAAACAGCCATTTCAATTTGATATATCGAATAACTGATGGACACAGTAATATTTCAGGATTGAAATGAGGTTTATTGTACTAACAGAAAATGTGCAATATGCATTAAACCAAAATTTGACCGGTGCAAAAATTTGGGTACCCTTATCATTTTATTGATTTGAATACTCCTAACTACTTTTTACTGACGTAGTGAAGCACAAAATTGGTTTTGTATCCTCACTGAGCTTTGAACTTCATAGCCAGGTGTATCCAATTATGAGAAAAGGTATTTAAGGTGGCCAATTACAAGTTGTTCTCCTATTGAATCTCCTCTGAAGAGTGGCATCATGGGCTCCTCAAAACAACTCTCAAATGATCTGAAAGCAAAGATTGTTCAACATAGTTGTTCAGGGGAAGGATACAAAAAGTTGTCTCAGGGATTTAACCTGTCAGTTTCCACTGTGAGGAACATAGTAAGAAAATGGAAGACCACAGGGACAGTTCTTGTTAAGCCCAGAAGTGGCAGGCCAAGAAAAATATCAGAAAGGCAGAGAAGAAGAATGGTGAGAACAGTCAAGGACAATCCACAGACCACCTCCAAAGAGCTGCAGCATCATCTTGCTGCAGATGGTGTCACTGTGCATCGGTCAACAATACAGCACACTTTGCACAAGGAGAAGCTGTATGGGAGAGTGATGCGAAAGAAGCCGTTTCTGAAAGCACGCCACAAACAGAGTCGCCTGAGGTATGCAAAAGCACATTTGGACAAGCCAGCTTCATTTTGGAAGAAGGTCCTGTGGACTGATGAAACAAAGATTGAGTTGTTTGGTCATACAAAAAGGCGTTATGCATGGTGTCCAAAAAACACAGCATTCCAAGAAAAACACTTGCTACCCACTGTAAAATTTGGTGGAGGTTCCATCATGCTTTGGGGCTGTGTGGCCAATGCCGGCACCGGGAATCTTGTTAAAGTTGAGGGTCGTATGGATTCAACTCAGTATCAGCAGATTCTTGAGAATAATGTACAAGAATCAGTGACAAATTTGAAGTTACGCCGGGGATGGATATTTCAGCAAGACAATGATCCAAAACACAGCTCCAAATCTACTCAGGCATTCATGCAGAGGAACAATTACAATGTTCTGGAATGGCCATCCCAGTCCCCAGACCTGAATATCATTGAACATCTGTGGGATAATTTGAAGCGGGCTGTCCATGCTCGGCGACCATCAAACTTAACTGAACTGGAATTGTTTTGTAAAGAGAAATGGTCAAAAATACCTTCATCCAGGATCCAGGAACTGATTAAAAGCTACAGGAAGCGACTAGAGGCTGTTATTTTTGCAAAAGGAGGATCTACTAAATATTAATGTCACTTTTCTGTTGAGGTGCCCATACTTTTGCACCGGTCAAATTTTGGTTTAATGCATATTGCACATTTTCTGTTATTACAATAAACCTCATTTCAATCCTGAAATATTACTATGTCCATCAGTTATTAGATATGTCAAATTGAAATGGCTGTTGCAAACACCCAAATATTTAGAACTAAAAATGATTAAGATTAATAGGGGTGCCCAAACTTTTTCATATGACTGTAATTAAAACAACAATTAGACAAATATCATTAAAATATTAAAAAATAAGAATAAGAAGAAACATTAATAATCTATTTAATCTCAAAATCCAAATCCAGCTCTCCATAGATATATTTTTTAACTCAAGTTTTTATTGAGGTTAACAACAAATAGGTAAATAAACATTGAAAACGAGAGATAACATCCCATGGCTGAAAATAGAGACATTGGGTCAGATTTATCAAAAGCAAAACGGTCATAGTTGCCCATAGTGACCAATCACAGTGCAGCATTCATTTTTAAGGACCTGAATGCAAAACTAAATATGTTTGTTCCGTGACTGATTATATGGGAAAGTAAGAAAGTCTTACTGTAAGCATATTTTAATAAAAAATTCCCAATAAACATAGTAATGGCAATAGGTTAAACTCACTAGTTCATATATGTTGCAATGACCATCACTAAAGAGGCTTCTAGGTGGTCCAAAAATACAGGGTATCAATCATAAACCAATATAAAGTCAAGTAGACAAACAAGACTAGACAAACAACAAGAGTACAGATGTGCAAATAAAATGACCTTCCTATTGGTGCAGACAGACCATACTGAGCCAGGTTCCAGGTAAGCATGTTCATTGACATTACAAAGGCAACACGTCTTTGATCCTGGAACGGATTCTCTCTCAGGCCAAAATGATGATGAATAGTAGTCCCCTGAGGCTTGGGCCCCATGTTGTCCCATTCACACATTGCAGAAAAAAAAAAAAAAAATCAGCAGCGGCAATGCTGCAATTTCAATTTGTAAATCACATCATGTCAATTTCCGTATAGGTATAATAGAGGCAGAATGTCCACAGAGGTAAACTCTGCAGACTTTCTGTGACAATTGCTGTGGAAAAAACTGTGATGCATTTCCACCATGGTCTTTTCCACAGCGGCTCACTACATGGGGTCTTAGCCTTAGTGAGTTTCGAGTAGGAACAAGGGTACAGAAAAGAAAAATATGAGAAGTGTAGGGAGGGAGAATATGCAAATATATTCGATACATAGAATTAACTTGAAGGATGCAGTGGGTATCCCAAGGATCTCGGACTACCCTGACTGGCCGGCCCAGGGCATTAGTCATCAGATGGTTTAAAGAAGTTTTGTTCATTTGAGCAAATAAATCCATAGAGAAGAGGTTGAAGATTATTTCTAAGATCTAGCTTTCAGGATTTTAGCTACCATAAATACATACAGTATAAGTACAGCCTGGAGGACCTCTTACCCAACTGCCTTGGGAAAATAGAGATACTGGAGTGGATAGGGTGTAGCTACCTTTTAAACAGCTCTAATCTCTATAAGATCTTCCTAACATTATGCGTAAGTGGTGCCTTATACACCCTTGCAATCACTCCCTTTTACTACTAGTTAACCCCCTTGCAGACGACCGTATGAATGTTCAGTGGGAAAAACCCGGAAAAAACCCGGATACAGTGCCTTGCGAAAGTATTCGGCCCCCTTGAACTTTTCAACCTTTTGCCACATTTCAGGCTTCAAACATAAGGATATAAAATTTTTATTTTTTGGTGAAGAATCAACAACAAGTTGGACACAATCGTGAAGTGAAACGAAATTTTTTGGATATTTTAAACTTTTGTAAAAAATAAAAAACTGAAAAGTGGGGCGTGCCAAATTATTCGGCCCCCTTAAATTCATACTTTGTAGCGCCACCTTTTGCTGCGATTACAGCTACAAGTCGCTTGGGGTATGTCTCTATCAGTTTTGCACATCGAGAGACTGAAATTCTTGCCCATTCTTCTTTGGAAAACAGCTGGAGCTCAGTGAGGTTGGATGGAGAGCGTTTGTGAACAGCAGTTTTCAGCTCTTTCCACAGATTCTCGATTGGATTCAGGTCTGGACTTTTACTTAGCCATTCTAACACCTGGATACGTTTATTTGTGAACCATTCCATTGTAGATTTTACTTTATCTTTGGGATCATTGTCTTGTTGGAAGATAAATCTCCGTCCCAGTCTCAGGTCTTTTGCAGACTTCAATAGGTTTTCTTCCAGAATGGTCCTGTATTTGGCTCCATCCATCTTCCCATCAATTTTAACCATCTTCCCTGTCCCTGCTGAAGAAAAGCAGGCCCAAACCATGATGCTTCCACCACCATGTGTGACAGTGGGGATGGTGTGTTCAGGGTGATAAGCTGTGTTGCTTTTATGTCAAACATATTGTTTTGCATTGTGGCCAAAAAGTTCAATTTTGGTTTCATCTGACCAGAGCACCTTCTTCCACATGTTTGGTGTGTCTCCCAGGTGGCTTGTGGCAAGCTTTAAACGAGACTTTTTATGGATATCTTTGAGAAATGGCTTTCTTCTTGCCACTCTTCCATAAAGGCCAGATTTGTGCAGTGTACGACTGATTGTTGTCTTATGGACAGACTCTCCCACCTCAGCTGTAGATCTCTGCAGTTCATCCAGAGTGATCATGGGCCTCTTGGCTGCATCTCTGATCAGTCTTCTCCTTGTTTGAGATGAAAGTTTAGAGGGACGGCCAGGTCTTGGTAGATTTGCAGTGGTCTGATACTCCTTCCATTTCAATATGATCGCTTGCACAGTGCTCCTTGGGATGTTTAAAGTTTCGGAAATCTTTTTGTATCCAAATCCGGCTTTAAACTTCTCCACAACAGTATCACGGACCTGCCTGGTGTGTTCCTTGGTCTTCATGATGCTCTCTGCGCTTTAAACAAAACCCTGAGACTATCACAGAGCAGGTGCATTTATACAGAGACTTGATTACACACAGGTGGATTATATTTATCATCATCAGTCATTTAGGACAACATTGGATCATTCAGAGATCCTCACTGAACTTCTGGAGTGAGTTTGCTGCACTGAAAGTAAAGGGGCCAAATAATATTGCACGCCCCACTTTTCAGTTTTTTATTTTTTACAAAAGTTTAAAATAACCAATAAATTTCGTTCCACTTCACGATTGTGCCCCACTTGTTGTTGATTCTTCACCAAGAAATTAAAATTTTATATCTTTATGTTTGAAGCCTGAAATGTGGCAAAAGGTTGAAAAGTTCAAGGGGCCGAATACTTTCGCAAGGCACTGTAGCACACTGACCTATTCCTTTCTATGGGCCTATACACATGACTGTGAATTACACGTTCCCACATGCGGGCTGATAGTCTGGGCTGCAAAATATGGAACATGTCCTATTCCTGTGCGATTTTGAGGCCCTGCTTCTGCGGCTCCTATTCATTGAATGAAAGGGGCCGTGGAAGCACGGCCAGTGCACGGGCGGCACACAGATGACATCTGTGTGTCCCCCATTCACTGCCTGTGACGTTCATTCATGGTCGTGTTCAATTGGCTTTACATTGAGGTATTTTAACAAAGTAGAGACTTTTTTCCATAGAGCGAACCAGCCATTTTGTGACTCAAACTTGTACTGTGGCCAGTGCACTAAAGTGCTCCCATCTATCGAAACCAAGCCCCATAATCTCATATAAGCTTGAATATTGTCCCAAATTTGCTGCATTATATAAACCCTTGGGCTTTGTGACTCTTGAAGAGACCTATACAGTACATACGACTTTTGAGCAATAAGAATATATGACAATTGCTCAAAATTTGCTAAATTTTTTTTAAAAAAAGCTTTATTAACTCAACTGATTAGTTGCTGTAATTGTGAGATCCAGAAATATATCTGCAAGTTGGGTGCATTAAACTAACCATATGCTTTAGGCCAGGGGTCAGCAACCTTCGGCACTCCAGCTGCTGTGAAACTACAACTCCCAACATGCTCCATTTACTTCCATGGAATTTCCAAGAACAGCAGAGCAAGTATGCATGCTGGGAGTTGTAGTTTTACAACAGCTGGAGTGCCGAAGGTTGCTGACCCCTGCTTTAGGCACTCCAGTAGTAGTTTCCATTCTAACCCCTTCTATAGATAGTTGCACATTATATTGTCTAGTGACTTAAAGTGTAACTAAACTTTCAGACAACTTTTGATTTTCTGGCAGGATTTGTATCATTTTGTAATTCACTTTATTAACACATTTTGGCTCCTTTCTGTGAAATCCTTCATTTTTTAACTCTTCCTCTTGCTTCTGTATTGGGATCTGTTCCTGCCTCTCACTGAGTAACTGTGTATGGAATATGGGCTGTAACATGTAGAGAAAATGAGGGTGGGGGAGGGTCACTTCAAACAGTTATATCTCAGACATTATAAAACATACAAACTTTCTTTTGGTGTCAAATGAAAGTGGAGATTCTCTTCTGTTTGCAGTGCTATCTAATTTATTTCCAGAGATATCAGTGACTGAAAACACAGTCGAGACTCGGATATTTATGCAGCTGTATAATATATATAATATTATAATCCCAATCCAAACTGTGTTTTCAACCAGTGATATCTCTATAAATATATATAGTCATAACTGCAACCTTAGTGTCATATGAAATAAGAGAAAACTATTTTGTACGTTTTATAATGTCCCAGATAAAACTGTTTGAAATCACCCTCCCCCACCCTCAATTACTCTACATTTTACACATTTCCCATAGTCCAAGCCCATACTCCATACACAGTAACTTTTAGTGAGGCAGGAACAGCTCTTAATACAGAAATAAGGGAAAGAGTGAAAAAATGCAGGATTTCATAGAACGAAGACAAAATTTGTTAATAAAGTAAATTACAAAATGTATCAATGACACAAATACTGCCAGAAAATCAAAAGTTGTCCAAAGGTTTACTTACGCTTTAATATTGTTTCAAGAATCAGTACAACTGAATGATATAAAACATATAGTCATAGCCGTAAGTGTTGCACCCATGAAATTTTTCCAGAAAAAAAAAAATTCTCCCAAAAAATTATTACATTAGCACATTTTGTTATGCACATGTTTATTTCCTTCATGTGTATTGGAACAACACAAAAAAATGAGAAAAAAAGGCAAATTGGACAAAATTTCATATAAAACTCCAAAAATGGGCAGGACAAAATATTTGGACAAAAAAATCTGTCTTGTGGACAGATGAGGCCAAGATAGAGCTTTTTTGCTAAAGCACATCATTCCACTGTTTACCAAAAATGGAATGAGGCCTACAAAGAAAAGAACGCAGGACCAACAGTCACATATGGGGGAGGTTCAAAGATGTTTTGGGGTTGTCTTGCTGCCTCTGGCACTGGGTACCTTGACTGCGTGCAAGTTATCATGAAATCTGAAGATTACCAAAGGATTTTAATGTAGATTTCAGTGTCAGAAAGCTAGGTCATGGGTCTTCCAGCAGGACAATGACCCCAAACATATTTCAAAAGTCCCCAGAAATGGATGGAAATAAAGCACTGAAGAGTTCTGAAGTGGCCAGCAACGAGTCCGAATCTAAATCCCATTGAATACCTGTGGAGAGATCTTAAAATTTATGTGGGGAGAAGGCAGCCTCTAAATATGAGAGACCTGGTGCAAAAGAAGAAGGGGCCAAAATTCCAGTTGAGAGGTGTAAGAAGCTTGTTGATGGTTAAAGAAAGCAATTGATTTTCAGTTATGACCATGGTCAGAATTGTATCCACTAGCAGTAAGCAGAATGAATAACAGCAAGCAGAGATCTAGAAAACTGGGAGGAATTGATACAGAAAGTATATTGGAAAATTGTACAACGCTTTATTATATGAAAAATATTTGTCTGATAGTGACCAACCCCTTTAAGTTGATGGTGCCAGTAATTTTGTTCTGCCCATTTTTGGAGTTTTGTGTGAAATTATCTCATTTTTGGCTTTTTTTTTCTCTGTTTTTCTGTTGTTACAATACACACAAAGGAAATAAACATAAGTATAGCAAAATATATGTAACTGCAATAATTTTCTGGAAGAAATACTTCATTTTCTGGAAAAATGTCAGGGGTGCCAACACTTACGGCCATGACTGTATAATATTTGATGAAGTACACACATATACAGCAATGCTGATCTTTCTCTACCCCTAATTTGGAGGCTTGCATTCAATGCTATATAACAAGGGATATTGTATAAAATCACAATTCCTTGAACTAGGTATGTAAGTCCACACTATAAGCTTCCACTCCTAATCTAAGGGGACAAAAGCTGATTTAAGACAATAAACTTTGATACTGAAATAGCTAATAAATTCTTCCACAACAGCCATGACATTAAGCAGAAACTAGCCGTGTTACCCAACAGAATCAAATAAGGCTGAAGCCCCACGTTGCTGAAACGCAGATTTTTTGTTGTTGCAGATTTTGCTGTTTTTTTTAGCCAAATCCAGGAGTGAATTGAGCAGAAGGGCTTCCATCTATAAGAGCTTCCTATAGATTGTAAGTCCTTTCGGGAAGGGCCCTCTATCCCACTGTGCCAGTTGGTCACTGTTAGTATTGTATTTGTCTTGTATATTTTGTGTACCGTATGTAAACCCTCAAATGTAAAGCACCATGGAATTAATATAATAATGCACAGCACCATGGAATTAATATAATAATGTACAGCACCATGGAATTAATATAATAATGTACAGCACCATGGAATTAATATAATAATGCACAGCACCATGGAATTAATGGTGCTAGATAAATAAATAAATAATAATAATAATAATAATATATTCCCCATTCCTCTTGTAGCCACTCTTGGCTCTGGCTCAAAAAACAAAACAAAAAAACAAACAAAAAACAGCCAAATCTACAACAAAAAAGCTGCGTTTCTGCAACATGGGGAAGCCTAACAGTTTGTTCTCTTCCTTTATCCCACACTTTAGTTCTTCAATATCAGGCTTAGATCTTATAAAGGGTAGCTATTTCTTGTGCCGTATGTCTTGCTTTTTTTATGCAGTTCTGATCCATCATGATTTTTTTCCATCTGTTGACAATTTGTCTAACTGTAAATTGATGTACACCTAGTGTTTTAGCTTTTGTAGCCCTTTCCAGCTCAAGCATCTTCATTACCCAATCTCTGTTCACATTACCCAATCTCCATCGTTCTTGATAAAACAGATCTGCCATTAACCAGGCTGTGTGTGCCTTTATTTAAAAGCATTTGTAAAATCCACACTTTCAATCTCATCTCCTTAGACTTTATTCAGACAACTATAAAATTGGCTGTGAAAAAATGAATGAAACGGTCAATTATTTATGGCCAATTTGCATCTGTGGGGCCGTTGGATCCCTAATAGACTTGAGTCTATTCAGAAATCTGTGAAAACGGGCAAAAATAGGAAATGTCTCTTTTTGGACGGACCGGTCACATTTCTTAGGAATCATTTTGCTCAACTATAATCATCTTCTCTCTATTTCTACAATTTGGATACGATCTAAAAATGTTAAATATTTTATGTACAAACATTTTTTTTTCAATTTTTAAATCTGTTTATTATGATATACTGTAAATCTGGTCAGCACTACTTAGATTGAGCACCTACAATATTACATTTCTAAAGAAATAAACTGCAGCTTTTCTGGTGTTTTCAGCAACTGTAAATATTATAGCAGATGAATATTTATCAATTTAACCTACATTTATACCTTTAATTCATAGTGATTCAGGTTCTGTAAACTAATATTTATTTCAATAAAAAGAATTTTGAAAATATTAAAAGAGGAAACAACCAGGTGACTACAGTATCTTCAGATCTAATCTTAGAGGCTCAAGTATATATTAGAGAATCAAATCCATTGCAATTTTCCCAAAACTTTGATTTCTGGTAAATTCAATGTGCACAGTGGCAACCAGCAGGCCACCATTTTGAAGTCTTTTTTTTGGCCCCAAGTAATAAAATAAACCACGTTTACTTTGTATAGGCCCTGCTGCAGGTCCCTGATCCTCTGCACCAGTCGTCTGAATTTCAGCAATCAGGGCCTCATTGAAGAATTGGACGTTCCGATGACCAGAGCAGAAGACCAGAAACCTGTGGCTGCAACAATGTGTGTATGTGTATATATATATTTAATCCCATTCCCTGCCTTCTATTTATTGAATTAATGTGATAAAGGATTTTTCAGGCCAATCCTAGCATATTTGAAACATACCACATTTATTGATCTGAATCATATTTATCCACTGACTTGAGTAAGACTAACCCAAATTGAACTTCAGTAGATTCACTCATCTCTAGTATATCATATTATGAAAATTTACCAGATCACACATTTATGAACTGATTTTTGTGCAGCTTTTATAATGTCTTTATTTCTCAGACTATATATTATGGGGTTGACTAATGGAGTAAATACAGTATATAGCAGGGAAAGGATCTTAGTGATAGTCGATGATTGTCCTTTTGTTGGGACAACATAAACACTGAACATGGTCCAGTAGAATATGGAGACCACAATGAGGTGGGAGCTACAGGTGGAGAAGACTTTCTGTCTACCAAAACTGGATGGAATTCTTAAGACTGCTAGAACAATATAAGTATAAGACATTACAATGATGGTGGTTGGAATGAAGACAATTGGAATACCTATTACATTAATCTCTATATGAACAATGAAGGTGTCAGAACAGGCAAGTTCTAGTAAGGGAACAATGTCACAGAATAAATGGTCAATGATATTGGGTCCACAAAAAAATAGCTTTGTTGTTGTAATGATGTAAATCAAAATCATGGAAAATCCAACTAACCAACAGATGACGACCAACATTACACAATATCTCAATGACATTATAGAAGTATAGTGGAGGGGATTACAGATGGCCACATATCTGTCATAAGACATCACTGCAAGCAGAAGACATTCAAAGGTTTCTGAAGCACATAAAAAATAAAATTGAGTGATACAGTCAATAAAAGTAATTACCCCCCCATTATTCAATAGGATGTGGAGCATGTTGGGAACAATATCTGTGGTTACTAAGATGTCACTGATGGAGAGTTGTGAGATGAAGAAGTACATTGGAGTGTAGAGGATCTTGCTGGTGGACACCAGGATGATGATCAGGAGATTCCCACATAATGTCCCACAGAAAATCACAAAAAGGAAATAAAACAAAAAAATTCTGAAACCATGGCTGACCTGAAATCCTAAGAGGAAGAATTCTGTGACCACAGTCAGATTCTTCTCCTGTATAAACATCAAATAGTATTTTCCTATAATAAACAGTAATGTTGTTTTCTATTTCTCTTAATAATAAAAAGGAAATGTGTTCATAATTAAAGTTCTGGACATAAATAATGTTTTTTTATTTTTAAATTTTCATAGCTATGAATTAATTTATGGTACAAATGCATTCATTAATTTATTTTTTATAATAATATAAATTAATGATCTGAGTTTATTTTTTTTTCTTTAACCCCTTAACGACCAATCACCCCCCCTTTCCCTAGATCTGATATAAAAGTAAATAAACAAAAGTAAACATAAACACATTAGCTATCCCTGCACTCAAAAATCCCCAAATTATTAAAATATTTAAATATGTATCCCATATGGTGAACGGCGTAGCGGTGAAAAAAAAATCAAAATAGCCAAATAGCATTTTTTTCAACATTTTGCCTCCTATAAAAAATTTAATAAAAAGTGATCAAACATCATATCTTTTCCCAAATGATATCAGTAAAAACATAATCTTGTCCCACATAAAACGACGCCTTACCCATCTCAATACATGTAAATATGTAAAAGTTACAGGTGTCACAATATGGCGACACAATTTTTTTTTTTCTATTTTGCACAGTTTTTTATTTCTTAAAAGGTATCAAACCATTGCAAATACTATATAAATTTGGTATTGACGTGTTTGAACTGACTTTCAGAATACAGGTAACGTCATTTTTACCACACAGTGAATGCCGTAAAAATTAAACACATATGAAGTTGGCGCAAATGCATTTTTTCTCCAATTGCACCTCATTCTGAATTTTTTTACAGCTTCCCAGTACATTGCACAGCCTATTGAATGGATCCATTGCAAAGTACAATTTGTTTTGCAAACAATAAGCTATCATGTGACTCTGTGAACTGAAAAATGTGACTAATCGCATAATTACCATAATGGTGCTAGTCGGAAGGACTGACTAGCACCAGGGTGTATTTACAAATGGCACCTCTGTTGTATACATTTTCTGTAAAGGAAGTTTTACTTTCAGTTGCAACAACTTCTGCAAAAAAAATATGTCCTTTGTCTAAAAAAACTAAAAAAAAGCAATCCAGATGAATAACTGTCACTACTGTATATCATGCCAGTGTAATCTTTTCCCTTAATAATTTTAAAAAAATAAAAATAAAAATACACATCAAGATACAATGTAATAAAGTTAGGAAATAAAATAAATTAGACAATTAATTATTTATACATCATATATCAGAAATCACAAATTTCCTTTTGAAGGTAAATTTCAGTTTGGAGCACATTTACCTATTTTTATATTAATATATATTCCAGACACTTTGAGATTAATCTTAGACTATCATTTATTCATTCATAAAGGTCTCCTTATGATACTTACATCAGATATTTTTTTACTCACTAGATTCATTTCTTTCATTAATCTCAGTTCTTCTGTGAAGAAACGTCCCAAAGGGAAATAATCGAAACTTCAGACAAACGCTGCTACGCTGCATGTCAGGCAAGTGAATTTGAAGTACAAGGGATATTTATATATAAAATAAAATGCGGGGTGCCAGGTGACATAAGACTTGGCAGATTTTATGTCTCTAGACTCTCCTTTGTTTAGGGAAATTACAGAATATAAAAAAAACAATGAATAACCATTTCATATTGAGAATTTATGAATCAATTTGTTTAAAAAGTATTTTATTTTTATAGAAAGCAACGAGAAAAAGTTACTGACTGAATAAATAAAAAGATCTAGAACCTTCTAATATACTTTATGTTTCAATTCTCTGACTTTTTAAACATATTTGATTACATTCAAAGTATGAGAACATTCTAGATTATGTTCAGAGGCAGAAACCTCTTAAATAGAGATGTGACCAGATATACAGCAACTGATCTACTTAACAAATGTAATTTCTTATGAAACCAATTCATCATGAGTTGCTAACAAAAGCCTTCAAAAATAGAAATGATCACTCCCACCGCCTCATCCCCCAAGTGGTCGCAAATAGACACAAATAGGAAAGCTAGCACATCCCTTTGTGTTAACTTATTAAGAGACAATGTTGCTTTGAGTAAAGGTGCCTAATGTGTCACACCTATCTGGGCAAGAGGACAAGTATGGAAAGGCATATCTATACCTTTGTAAGGGAATCACTAGAGGAGCGATTCTCCAGAAACTGCTGAAGAACTTAAGGGGGAGGGGCACAACAAGACAGTGAACCCTAAGCTGAATCCCTCCCACTGTCCCTGGCTAACTTGCTCAATATGTCCTAGGTGACAGCCAGCAACCAGTCGACAGTCCCTCCTTATAATAAGTGATAACAGAGAACGCAGACAGGACGGACAACAACAAAGGGAGGTCAGCTAGCCAAGGGGTCAGTAACAAACGAGCAATGCAGTACAAAATCACAATCCAAGAGAGAAGTCAAAGGTAAGCCAGTGGTCAGAAAATCAGAAGAGCAGGTAACAAGGAACAAGGAGTATAGCCAGTAAGCGAAATGCAATAGCAGGCGCCAATGGGAAAGTGAGCAAACAATAAATAGGGAGAAAGAACCCGCCTCAGACTTGATAGGAGGATAGGCTGTCAATCACAAAGGCAGGAACAAAGTTAACTCTTAGTGGAGCAGGGGGGAAGTAAGGTGAAGGAGAAGGGTGTGGTGGAAAATCAATTAAGGAGGTGAGGGAATAGGACAGTGTTCAGACAATACAAGAAAAACGCAAAGGAAGGAATCACAACCGGGCACGCCTCCTGCACCGCAGCGTGCGCCTGGAGGATGGTGCCAAAGCCTGAACAGGCAAGGATGTTACAGTACCCCCCCTTTTACGAGGGGCCTCTGGAAACCTATCTGGGAGTAACATTTTAACCCTGGGAAGGGAAATGACAGTAGGTGGTGTAGCAGAGGCTTCAGCTTGATTCTGAGTGAGAGTGTGTACCTGATTGGCCAGCTCAGACACCAAACCTGCCAAACCCTCCATTCGAGTCACAAGGTCCTGAATAGAAGCCATGCCAGTAATGAGTAGAAGGGTTAAAGTTTTTTTTTATGGCCTGCTATTCTGTAAGGGAATCACTAGAGGAGCGATTCCCCAGTAACTGCTGGAGAACTTAGGGGGGAGGGGCACAACAAGACAGTGAACCCTAAGCTGAATCCCCCCACTGTCCCTGGCTAACTTACCCGATCTGTCCTAGGTGACAGCCAGCAACCAGTAAACAGTCCCTCCTTATAATAAGTGATAACACAGAATGCAGACAAGACGTACAACAACAAAGGGAAGTCAGCTAGACAAGGGGTCAGTAACAAATGAGCAATGCAGTACAAGATCACAATCCAAGAGAAGTCAAAGGTAAGCCAGTGGTCAGAAAATCAGAAGAGCAGGTAACAAGGAACAAGGAGTATAGCCAGTAAGAGAGGGTGGAAACCAATTTTGGCACCACAACCTCAGTAAAGTTAAGTACAACCTTATCTCTGCTATCCAGAGGAGATGTTATAGATAAAAAGGAACTGGAATATTTTATAATATTACTTCCAACATGTCCCATATGGATCACAGTGCCACCAACAAAATTCCTTTTCTACATACCTAGGCCTGATGGGTCATTGGTTGTTTACTGTAGGTTGGATTTTCTGACTTTGATGTCTCATGGAGCTGGAGGGTACGGATCTCACAGCCAGCAGGAGAACTAAACTCTCCTCATGAGACATGACAGTGGCTGGGACTAATAACCCAAGCGCTGTCTCACTCACAATGACAGTACAGAAGCAGCAGAGATCGGTTTGATGCCTGTATATACTATACGTTTGCAAGTATGATGAACATTTAAGTCTCCAGGCAGCAGGGCTGATCCCTTTTGCCAATGCTGCATTGTCCTCCTAATGGACACATTGGTTGGGTTATCAGTCTATCTCTGACCCCTGTCATGATGCTGCTTGCTGCGAGGCAATTTACCTTTCTAGGCTTGGTCAAAGCCCTGAAATATTTTTAAGGAAAATTAGTGTCCAAAAGCCTTCTTTCTGGGGCCAACCCTTTGTTTAGACATAAGATTAGATACACAATGGGGATAATTCTGAACACAGGAGAAAAAGAATCATACATTTTTGTTAAAAGTTGATAATCCTGTTAAAATCTGGCTAAGGCTGAGGCCCCACGTTGTGGAAACACAGTTTTTTTATTGCAGATTTTGCTGTGTTTTTTTGACCCAAAGTCAAGAGGCTTGAAAAGGAATGGAAAATATAAAGGAAGCTCTTAGACGTTTCCCTTCTGTTAAATACACTCCTGACTTTGGCTCAAAAAACCCCAGCAAAATCTGCAACAAAAACTGCTGTGTTTCCACAATGTGGGTCCTGAGCCTGAAAGCTATGGGGTCTTAAATACTCACTATACCACTCGATGAATTACTTAAAGGAGTTTTCCTTTGAACATATCCATATATAGATGTAGATAAAAGTTAAACATTTTTGCACATATAAATAATTAACAATCTTACTGAGTTTTAAAGCTTTGGTTACCAATGGATACAACCTTTCTATGGTCTGGGACTTGTCAGAAACCCAGCCATGGTTTCCTTATCGTGGACAGGTTATTTTGCAGGGACATTACATGTATGAGGACATAACCCGACCACTATAAGGACATCACGGCTGGTTATCAGGACACTACAGGTATGAGAAGATAACCCGTCCACAATAAGGACATCATGGCTGGTTATCAGGAGGGACACTACATGTATGAGAAGATAACCTGACCACAATAAGGACATCATGGCTGGTTATCAGGAGGGACACTACATGTATGAGAAGATAACCCGGACACTATAAGGACATCACGGCTGGTTATCAGGAGGACACTACATGTATGAGAAGATAACCTGACCACAATAAGGACATCATGGCTGGTTATCAGGAGAACACTACATGTATGAGAAGATAACCTGAGCACTATAAGGACATCATGGCTGGTTACCAGGAGAAAACTACATGTATGAGAAGATAACCCGACCACAATAAGGACATCAGAAGCTGGAGATATTTTTGCAGATGAATGTTTCTCTATTTCTTATATATTTATTATTCTATAAGAGCAATTTATGTTCTGTGAGACAATTTTATTTTAATAAAACAAAATGAAAAGAAAAAAAAAAATGATGCTTATAATATCTTCAGGTCTAACGTCAACAATATAAAGAAATATTATTAATAGTTTACCAGATCTCATACTTGTGATGTATTTCCTGTATGGCTTTCTTAATATCTTTATTCCTCAGACTGTATATAATGGGATTAACCAATGGAGTAAACACGGTATATAGCAGGGAGAGGATCTTACTCATGGGCGATGTTTGTCCTTTTGTTGGGACAATATAAACACTGAACATGGTCCAGTAGAATATGGAGACCACTATGAGGTGGGAGCTACAGGTGGAGAAGACTTTCTGTCTACCAGTACTGGATGGGATCCTTAAGACTGCTAGAACTATATAATAGTAAGACAATACAATGACTGTAGTTGGGATTAATACAATTGGAATACCAAGTAAATAAACCTCTAGCTGAATAATAAAGGTGTCAGAACAGGCGAGTTCTAATATCGGAACAATGTCACAGAATAAATGGTCAATGATATTTGGTCCACAAAATATTAGCTTTGTTGTTGTAATGATGTAAATCAATATCATGGAAAATCCAACCAACCAACAAATGACGATCAATATCACACAATACCCACATGTCATTATAGAAGTATAATGGAGAGGATTACAGATGGCCACATATCTGTCATAAGACATCACAGTCAGGAGAAGACATTCAAATGTTTCTAAGGTGCCAAAAAAGTAACACTGTGTGATACAGCTAATAAAAGTAATGGTCCCCCCATTATTCACGAGGATGTGGAGCATCTTAGGAACAATATCTGTGGTCAACAAGATGTCACTGATGGAGAGTTGTGAGATGAAGAAGTACATTGGAGTGTGGAGGTTTTTGCTGGTGGACACCAGGGTGATGATCAGGAGGTTCCCACATATTGTGCCAAAGTAAACAACAAAAAAAAAAGACATAACAGGAAAATCCTTAGACCTTTGTTGACTTGAAATCCTAAGAGCAGAAACTCAGAGACCACAGTCAGATTCTTTTCCTGCATATAGAACAGATAGTATTTTTGCTATAATAATAAAAATGATCAATAAAGTTCTATTTTTCTTAATTGTTAAAGGGGTTTTCCAGTATAAACTGTTTTTTTTTTTCCTGGAGGGTGGAGGAAGGTAAAAAAAATAAAATAAGAACCTGTCCTGTGCGCTCCAGTGTCCCAGGTCTCTGTCCGGGCCCGCAGTGCCCTTGGACTTGTTCCGGTGGTGTTTTGTGGTACTTAAATTCATGCCAAAATATATTTAAGGTACACAATTGATTTGGATGTCTACTCAGGTCTATCTATTACTGCTGGTAGGAAGGACCCAGAATGACTTAAATTGGGTGTTCACAACTGGCAGATTTGTTGTAAAGATATCAATTACAACATTTTATGCAAAACTATGACAATTGAGCATGAAATATAACAGTGACTACTGTTACTATAACAACAGCTGGTTTCCACTGCAACTGGAGTTGCTGTATAGCCACAGCAACAGTAGAAAAAGACCCAATGAAATAATAAATACTTATACACCTCAAAAACAACCAGTAAGTGCCACAGAGCTACCCCGACCCAATTACCCTACATTTGATATGCAATTTTGTATAGTGAAAAGAAAATTAAATATTTATTAAATTGTAAAAATTACCTAGAATTTTAAACAGAATACTGCTAATATAAAAGTATTATAAAGGTTATAATCCTATTTATTAAAAAGAAACATAAATTTACTTTATAACATTGTAGTAAAATAAAACTACTCTAAAAGCATAAAACACAAACATCGCATGGATAGGTGAGCGACTAAAAAAGTTATAGTCAAACCACAAAATTACAGCAGATAGAATGAAAGAAAAATGAAAACATTCTCGAGATTAAATTGTATTGCTTGTCATTTATGTTAACAATTTAAAACTAAAAGACGTCCCGAAAACCTAAAATACAGCACTGCATAAAATACACTTTTTACTCTAAAATTGCAAAAGGGAAAGGGCACATATTGATGTTGTTGATGTAGTTTTGGAAGCCAAATAAGGTGTGGATCTTAAAAGTTGAGAACCTAGAAAGCACAGATAAGAGTTCACCTCCTTTTTAATACATTCCTAAATTCAAAAACTGCATCATAGAACCTGAATTTGTGCCCTTGTTCTAGAATTCACTATTTTATCAATAACAAACAAAAGTGAAAATCCAGATACAAAGCAAAATAAGGTTTCGAAAACTAAAAAAATTTATACAATTAAGTTTTTTTTTCGGTTGCAACATCAGTTATACATTAGATATTAGTGATCGCATATTTCCTTTTGGAGATCAAATTCTTATTTAGAATACAAAAACTTGGAAATATTTATTGAAAAAAAAAATATTCTAGACAATTTTAGAGTAATCTTAACCACGCTTTATCCTATATCAGAAGATTCAGAAGACTTCCTTATAATACTTACATCAAGTATTCTTTTCTTCTCAAAATTCATTTTTAAGTTCTGTTTCCTTAAGTTAGTCAGTTCATTCAGTTAATTTAGTTCATTTTGTTCCTTCAGTTAATTTCATGTTGTGAAGAAAAGTTCCAGAAGAAAATGACTACAGTTTTAGGCCTTATTTACAAGTCAAATTTTGGTCAGTGATTGTGAGCCAAAACCAGGAGAGGAGTCTACACAGAGGTAAGGTATAATGGAAAGATTTACACCTGTTCCCGATCCTCACCTGGCTTTGGCACAGAATCACTGATGCAAATCAAGACCAAAACAGTGACATGTGAATAAGGCCTAAGACAACATCACAGCCATGCTGTATGGCCGTCAGGCACATGAAAATGAAGG
Organism: Leptodactylus fallax; assembly: GCA_947044405.1. NCBI lineage: Eukaryota > Metazoa > Chordata > Amphibia > Anura > Leptodactylidae > Leptodactylus > Leptodactylus fallax. The sequence continues at coordinate 765,039 of CAMRHE010000320.1, forward strand.
GATATTTATATACAAAATAAAATGGAAGGTTCCAGGGAGCATTAGTCTTAGGAGACGTTTTATCTCTACGGTCTCTAGAGTCACATTTGTTTTGGCAAATTGCAAAATACAAAAATAAGTCTATCAAATGGTTTGATTTTTAGACTATGCAAAATAATAAATGTTTTTTTTTTTTTTAAGTTTGATAGAGAGAACCTTATACAGAGAACACCAAAAGATCTGGAAATTTTTAATATATATTAAGAGTCATTTGCAGTTTTTTTTTTTTTTTTTTTTTTAATGTATCATGTTCTGGAATGCAGTTGACACTTTTTTGCCCCTTGTAAAAAAAAAAAGGGACATTTCATACAAGTATTGTAAAATGCTACAGTTAAACCACACCCACTCTGTGTGTCTTGTGTAAAAACCTATAAAAATTGCCACAAACAAATGATAAATCTTGAGCACATTGCTCACAACTTTAAAAAGAGGCAGAATTAAAATAGAAAAGGGGGAACAGGCTTGATTGGCTGCATTCCGCCTCCTGATTGGCCAGACCTCTGGATTGGGATTGTGTTAAATAGTATTTTTCTACAATATTCAAGACCTTTAAGGGTTAATTGTATTCTGCTGACATAACTCTTGTAACTTATGGTGCATGGGTGTGGATTGAGTATGACTATTTTGGTATTGGCCAAATACAGTAGTAGAAAGTATGAGGATGTTGGGAAACACCTCCTTTCATGAATATAAATGACTGACAGACACACATGTCTGGGTCTCACTCTCGGTGGGGGTCTCCCTCTCCCCGTGGGGATCTGTCCCTGTCTCTCACTTTGGGTGTCTCCCTCTTCCGACCTGTCTCTGACCATGGAAGAATGGCAGAATCGTCCTGCAGAAGACTAACACACGTTGATGAATAAGCTTGGGCCAAGATGATGCAAGAGAACCACCTTGAAGAACCCTAACTATACACTTCTCCTAAGAAATGTAAGACATTGACTGATATTTCTGTTATGCTGGAAGATTTCCATGTATCTGTTTTTCCATGAAGACGTAAATAAATCTCCATGTTTTATATGAAGCCAAGTCCTCCAATAATGTTACCTTATGGGCCAACACGTGAGTAAGGATTTCATTCAATTGTAGACTGTTTTATAGTTTACGGACAAATATTATTTTACATTGGTGAGCCAGCCCAATCGATTTTTGCCAGTTTTTTTCTCAATTCCTTCTACTTGCAAGAGGGGGAAGAGAGAGTATTTTGCACATTTTATGCAAGCTTCAGGAAATTTCGAAAATCACCTAGATGAATGAAATCTCCTATGATCTGAAAGTTGCACGTGTTCTAGTAAGCCTTTACAGATAGAAGTCTGTGGGAGGAGAGCTTGTGAGGAACTGAGGAATTTTTTAACAAGCAATAAAGGAGGACAACAGATGCCAGACGTACTGAGATGTGCTGATGAAAGGAAGCAGTTGTTCCAAGGAGAAGCTACAAGTTACAAGGTGATGGTTTCCTACGGTTGTAAGTAAACATTTTACATTTAATTATGGAAATTATACAGTCATTGTCTAAAAAGTATAGCTTACAGTTTAAGTATGTGCCTAGTGAAGGGTTACAGAATATATGGAAGAACTTGTATGCTCAGTGTTTGCAAGCAAATTCTATCATAGAAACTAAGAAATCATTGTGTGTTATAAAGGAAAAAGAGAAATTGAGGAATATTATGCATATGTTTTATGTATTTCATAAAATAATATCAGAAATACCAGAGAAGGAAGTCTGTAAAGTAATTTCTGTTAAGACACAAGAGACAGCTGTTCAAACATCTCAGGAATCTCAGCATGCTCATGTGTCGGTAATGACTACATACAGTCATGGCCAAAAGTTTTGAGAATGATACAAATATTAATTTTTACAAAGTCTACTGCTTCAGTTTTTCTAATGGCAATTTACATATACTCCAGAATGTTATAAAGAGTGATCAGCTTAACAGCAATTACTTGCAAAGTCAATATTTGCCTAGAAAATGAACTTTATCCCCCAAAACACATTTCAACATCATTGCAGCCCTGCCTTAAAAGGACCACCTAACATCGTTTCAGTGATTGCTCCATTAACACAGGTGTGGGTGTTGATGAGGACAGGGCTGGAGATCAATCTGTCATGATTAAGTAAGAATGACACCACTGGACACTTTAAAAGGAGGCTGGTGCTTGCCATCATTGTTTCTCTTCTGTTAACCATGGTTATCTCTAAAGAAACACGTGCAGTCATCATTGCACTGCACAAAAATGGCCTAACTGGGAAGAGTATTGCAGCTAGAAAGATTGCACCTCAGTCAACAATCTATCGCATCATCAAGAACTTCAAGGAGAGAGGTTCCATTGGTGCCAAAAAGGCTCCAGGGCGCCCAAGAAAGACCAGCAAGCGGCAGGACCATCTCTTAAAAGTGTTTCAGCTGCGGGATCGGGCTACCAGCAGTGCAGAGCTTGCTCAGGAATGGCAGCAGGCAGGTGTGAGTGCATCTGCACGCACTGTGAGGCGGAGACTCTTGGAGCAAGGCCTGGTCTCAAGGAGGGCAGCAAAGAAGCCACTTCTCTCCAGAAAAAACATCAGGGACAGACTGATATTCTGCAAAAGTTACAGGGAGTGGACTGCTGAGGACTGGGGTAAAGTCATTTTCTCTGATGAATCCCCTTTTCGATTGTTTGGAACATCTGGAAAACAGCTTATTCGGAGAAGAAGAGGTGAGCGCTACCACCAGTCTTGTCTCATGCCAACTGTAAAGCATCCTGAAACCATTCATGTGTAGGGTTGCTTCTCAGCCAAGGGAATCGGCTCTCTCACAGTCTTGCCTAAAAACACAGCCATGAATAAAGAATGGTACCAGAATGTCCTCCAAGAGCAACTTCTCCCAACCGTCCAAGAGCAGTTTGGCGCTCAACAATGCCTTTTCCAGCATGATGGAGCACCTTGCCATAAAGCAAAGGTGATAACTAAATGGCTCAGGGAACAAAACATAGAGATTTTGGGTCCATGGCCTGGAAACTCCCCAGATCTTAATCCCATTGAGAACTTGTGGTCAATCATCAAGAGACGGGTGGACAAACAAAAACCAACAAATTCAGACAAAATTAAAGCATTGACTCTGCAAGAATGGACTGCTATCAGTCAGGATTTGGTCCAGAAGTTGATTGAGAGCATGCCAGGGAGAATTGCAGAGGTCCTGAAGAAGAAGGGTCAACACTGCAAATATTGACTTGCTGCATTAACTCATTCTAACTGTCAATATAAGCTTCTGTTACTCATAATATGAATGCAATTCTATTTCTGTATGTGATAAAAACATCTGACAAACACACATAAAAACCAGAGGGCAGCAGATCATGTGAAAATAGAATATTTGTGTCATTCTCAAAACTTTTGGCCATGACTGTATAGCTCATCACAGACACAGACTAGTGAACAGATGAAGCCTGAAATCACTCAAAATAAAAGCACAGACGCAGATATGTCAGTACTTAAGGAATTACAAATTAAAGAAACTAAGCAGAAAATAAAGTTGCAGAAACATTTGACCAATCTGAGTAAGGACATTCCCACATATGATGTAAATATCCATGTGTGTAGAAACTCAGAAATTTTTGAAAGTTATGCAGATAAGTATAATTTATCTACGAAAGCGAAGAATCTCTTATTTAAAAATTGGCTTCCTGCAAACTTTGCAAGATGTCTATCAGCAAAGATGTCTTATGACAATGAGTCAAATGAATGGTTACAGGACAGTGATGTAGACCGATTAAAGAAATTAATTTGGTGTACTACAGGTGACAGCATGCCAACATCTGAAATTCTGAATGAAATAAAAATTGGCAGAGCTGAATCTACATATTCAGTTATGTCTAGATTTGAGAGGACTTATAAGGTGGTGGTCAGCAAAGTCAATTCTCAATCGATGGTAAGAACTTTTGTGAAGAAATTCATATTTTTGGATCCAATAACTTTAGCTATTGCATCAGATAAAGAGTCTTTATTTGAAGCTGCTAGTTTACTGGACATGGCCAGAAGACATCAGAGACAGATGACAAATGTAAGACAAACAGGGAGAAATCAAAGAATAAAACCATCTAAAAGAAATCTGTCAAATCAGATTACAGTGTCACCCATTCATAGAAAGAATAGTGAGGAAATCTATGAGAAACGTAGAAAATTACACGTAGTATATAAGCCATATCTCGTGAAAGAAGTTCCATTCATAAAAACCCCACTATCAGTTGTAAATAAGCAAGTGTTAATGTCAACCTCTAAGCCATTTAAAACTATAGATAGAATCAGTAACATAGGAAAGAATGTACAAAATAGCAATCCTGACAGAGTAACAGCTGTTCCCAAAATGTTAGAATGTCATGGCAACCCATCCCTGACATCTGATCTATTCCTGATCAGAAGAATGTCAGAAGGCTTAGAATATATAAATGGTAGAACATTACTCAACTATTGGTGGATGCTATTGACAGAAGGGTTATAGGTCAAGTTTAAAAATATTTCTATATTAATGACTGTCTATTGGCATCATTTTACTAGTTAGGTTGTAGAAAGATCTTTCATATGAGGAGAAATTAGAATGATCAGGTATAATTCAGATAGTTATGTGATGTTTATAAAATAATCCTGATTATGATATTGATAATAATACTATATGTGTATGCATCATATTATAATATATATATATATATATATATATATATATATATATATATATTTTCATGAGTGTCAAGTAAAAGTAACTTGGTCTTACTCTGTTAAGTGGTGATATATATATATACAGTCATATGAAAAAGTTTGGGCACCCCTATTAATCTTAATCATTTTTAGTTCTAAATATTTGGGTGTTTGCAACAGCCATTTCAATTTGATATATCTAATAACTGATGGACACAGTAATATTTCAGGATTGAAATGAGGTTTATTGTACTAACAGAAAATGTGCAATATGCATTAAACCAAAATTTGACCGGTGCAAAAATTTGGGTACCCTTATCATTTTATTGATTTGAATACTCCTAACTACTTTTTACTGACTTACTGAAGCACAAAATTGGTTTTGTAACCTCACTGAGCTTTGAACTTCATAGCCAGGTGTATCCAATCATGAGAAAAGGTATTTAAGGTGGCCAATTGCAAGTTGTTCTCCTATTTGAATCTCCTCTGAAGAGTGGCATCATGGGCTCCTCAAAACAACTCTCAAATGATCTGAAAACAAAGATTGTTCAACATAGTTGTTCAGGGGAAGGATACAAAAAGTTGTCTCAGAGATTTAACCTGTCAGTTTCCACTGTGAGGAACATAGTAAGGAAATGGAAGACCACAGGGACAGTTCTTGTTAAGCCCAGAAGTGGCTGGCCAAGAAAAATATCAGAAAGGCACAGAAGAAGAATGGTGAGAACAGTCAAGGACAATCCACAGACCACCTCCAAAGAGCTGCAGCATCATCTTGCTGCAGATGGTGTCACTGTGCATCGGTCAACAATACAGCACACTTTGCACAAGGAGAAGCTGTATGGGAGAGTGATGCGAAAGAAGCCGTTTCTGAAAGCACGCCACAAACAGAGTCGCCTGAGGTATGCAAAAGCACATTTGGACAAGCCAGCTTCATTTTGGAAGAAGGTCCTGTGGACTGATGAAACAAAGATTGAGTTGTTTGGTCATACAAAAAGGCGTTATGCATGGCGTCCAAAAAACACAGCATTCCAAGAAAAACACTTGCTACCCACTGTAAAATTTGGTGGAGGTTCCATCATGCTTTGGGGCTGTGTGGCCAATGCCGGCACCGGGAATCTTGTTAAAGTTGAGGGTCGCATGGATTCAACTCAGTATCAGCAGATTCTTGAGAATAATGTACAAGAATCAGTGACGAATTTGAAGTTACGCCGGGGATGGATATTTCAGCAAGACAATGATCCAAAACACAGCTCCAAATCTACTCAGGCATTCATGCAGAGGAACAATTACAATGTTCTGGAATGGCCATCCCAGTCCCCAGACCTGAATATCATTGAACATCTGTGGGATAATTTGAAGCGGGCTGTCCATGCTCGGCGACCATCAAACTTAACTGAACTGGAATTGTTTTGTAAAGAGGAATGGTCAAAAATACCTTCATCCAGGATCCAGGAACTGATTAAAAGCTACAGGAAGCGACTAGAGGCTGTTATTTTTGCAAAAGGAGGATCTACTAAATATTAATGTCACTTTTCTGTTGAGGTGCCCATAGTTTTGCACCGGTCAAATTTTGGTTTAATGCATATTGCACATTTTCTGTTAGTACAATAAACCTCATTTCAATCCTGAAATATTACTGTGTCCATCAGTTATTAGATATATCAAATTGAAATGGCTGTTGCAAACACCCAAATATTTAGAACTAAAAATGATTAAGATTAATAGGGGTGCCCAAACTTTTTCATATGACTGTATATATTTTGCTCACATCCCACTCTGGATACAGAGAATGTGCAAAACAAATATATATATAATATGATCATATAGTATTAGAAGTCAAGAAAGTAAACTTTCCATTGGTTAAAAAGTGTTAGCATATCAATTTGATTTTTCTGCTAAAACTTTTATCTATCTTTCTCCTTAGATATTACATATGTGAAAAAGCAACAGTTGAATCACTCATCAATTTTTCATTATAGGCCAATATATGCATGAATTATCTAACAATTAATTTGATAAACAGATTAATATGTGTGACTAATGAAATGCATATTTTAAAGGAATATAAGACATAACTTACAATATGCATGTGGTCTTTTCCATGTATAATCCACTGTGTAAGTGCATGCAGCTCTGAGAGCATCAGTGTTACTTAGTGTTGTCAGTTGATTGACAAGGAACAAATGGTGACGTGAGCCTGTTGATCCTTTGTAGTGAAGTGTAAGTGTCTATGTATGTATGTAACTGCAGTTCTGTGATGTTAAAAATAGGCCTAAGGAAAAAACCAGGAAACATCCAAGGAAAAAGTATAACATCTAAAGACGTCTATATTTATTTTTTTTGTTCTATGTGATCCATTATATTGAATGTTCATTTGGAAATAACAGAGATATATAAGATACATCAAAGGGAAGCTCATATGATGTAAAACAGAAAATCTAAACTCATATGTTCTTTAAGCCACAGAAGCACACAGGAGCTTTGAGTGTAAGTGACAGCTGCTAAGACATTTAAGGAGAATGAACAGTACATCTAGTTCATGAATAGTCATAATACAGATAGCTTTCCAATGTATTTGATTAAATTACAAAGGTTTATTTGGGTAATTTATCAAGGAATGATAAATATATTATTCATAATGTGTAAAGCTGGATATGATCTATAACAAGGATTGTCTTATGGTATCACTCATTATGTAATCTTACAAAGGTACACACATACTTATATATATATATATATATTAATTAACACCTACAAACATCGGGAAAATATAATTGTCTTATATGTAAATGAGATAAGCTAATCTTCTTTATGAAAGGACAATTAATATTAAGATCAAAGAGAAGTTATATAAAGGGATATATTCTTTGTTTATTTAGCAAACTTCTGATTATAGAATGTGACATATTTTGGAATAGTTATGTTTTATAATACTTATTTCATATGTTATTTAATGTGTTTACATATATACAAACATTACACAAAAAAAAACAAAACATTTAATTAGGTAAAGGATGTATATTTTAAGTGATTCTGAGCAGAGTCAAAAGTTGTTCACATTTCACAAGTGTCAGGTTATACTATTCTTGGAGTGATGGTATTTAAAAGGTTAAAGGTCACAGTGTTCTGTGAAGAGCCAGTGTTAAAAAAGGACAAAGCAACTGCAAAATGTGGTGTTCATATGTCTTTTGACTAAATGAATAAAGTTGAATATCCTGTTTTAAATAAAGAGCACAATAATATTTAGTAAGTAATACTGAATATAAAGGTATTTCTTTATTAAAAAGGATAGCAAAGTGATTGTATTTTAAAAATTATGATTAAGTATGATAACACATTCATATTGGAACATATTGATGTTTAGTATATTTATGCTAAGTTATAATCAAAGAATAAATATTGTGATTCTCTATAAAATGATAATTAATAATGAAATCACATTATGTTTCAAGATTATGTTGCAATTTTGTCATCACAAGTGAATTAAAATATATATGTGTTGGTATATGTATATGTGTTATATATGTATGTATGTATATATATATATATATATATATATGTATTATTGTATCCAAAGTAGTATTGTGTAATCATTTGATAAAATATGAATATCAATAATTGTTATTATCATATTAATATTTGGCATATAAAAATGATAATTATTATTATGAAATGATATGGTACACTGTGATATTATTATGGTAGTAAATCACCAAGTTTTGGGTGAATAGTAGGCATAGGGAGATTTATCTTCAATCAAGTCCAAGATTATGATAAAGTTTGATATCAAATATTAATAAAAGACTTTGACAGTTACAAGAAGATAAAGATGTGCAGAAAGAAACAACTTAAAAGGTATTAAAGCTACACATGTAAGCTTATGCCAAGGACTGTGTTCATAATTTAACAGTTACTGATGAAAATTATTACTGGAGTTTGGAAACATTGATAATTGGACTGAGTTATAAAAATTGTTTTTCATCCACATTCTTATGGAGTCCCATCAACTGAAAAACTTCAAGGAAAAGTTGCTTGGTAAGCAAAGGGTATTGATAATGAACCCTACTACATATATTCTTTATTTGAGACTGTTAAATGAGCTGAAGTGAATAAGCAGCAGAGATGTGTGTCAAAATTAGCACTTTGCAGTGCTGCCTCAAAAGTGTCACAGCTGCTCCACAACAAGTGGTCAAGGTGAAGAAGAAGAATTCCACTACAGTCTATGTCTCATGACAAGTTATCATAAGGAATACATACTTTATATATGGACTGTGTTGCTATATCAATATCTTCATAATATGAACTTTATTGGGCAATGTGATAATATCTGCACAATATGACGGAAATCTATAAACTAAAGGACTTTATGTTAACAAGTTAAAACCTTTTATTATGACAGAAGAAGATGACCATAAGAAGATGATGAAAGATGCCTAGAAGTCTAGTTTAGTTAGTATATCAAATAATTTTCATATATGATCACGGTTTACCATAACATTTATTAATGTCAAATTTATTGCAATTTGATAAAATTATTGGATATGAACAATTAATTTATTTATGAAAATTAAGTTCTAGTATCCAAAAAAGAGGAAAGAAGATGTAGTCTAATGAATTTTGTCTAATGATATGTATCTTGAGGGTTCAAACAGATGTATATCACCCTCAAGAGGGGGAAATGTTAAATAGTATTATTCTACAATATTCAAGACCTTTAAGGGTTAATTGTATTCTGCTGACATAACTCTTGTAACTTATGGTGCATGGGTGTGGATAGACTATGACTATTTTGGTATTGGCCAAATACAGTAGTAGAAAGTATGAGGATGTTGGGAAACACCTCCTTTCATGAATATAAATGACTGACAGACACACATGTCTGGGTCTCACTCTCGGTGGGGGTCTCCCTCTCCCTGTGGGGATCTGTCCCTGTCTCTCACTTTGGGTGTCTCCCTCTTCCGACCTGTCTCTGACCATGGAAGAATGGCAGAATTGTCCTGCAGAAGACTAACACACATTGATGAATAAGCTTGGGCCAAGATGATGCAAGAGAACCACCTTGAAGAACCCTAACTATACACTTCTCCTAAGAAATGTAAGACATTGACTGATATTTCTGTTATGCTGGAAGATTTCCATGTATCTGTTTTTCCATGAAGACGTAAATAAATCTCCATGTTTTATATGAAGCCGAGTCCTCCAATAATGTTACCTTATGGGCCAACACGTGAGTAAGGATTTCATTCAATTGTAGACTGTTTTATAGTTTACGGACAAATATTATTTTACAGATTGGATAGAGGGAACCTTAAGTTTGATATTTGTCGTAGACAACCAGGATTTGTAACCATCATTTAACGAGGGTCCAGAAGAACATTTTCAGTATTACAGGTATCTGCTTATCAAAAAATAATTTAAGATTAAGTTGTGCCTAGTGCTGGTCGAACCATTGCAAGATTTGAGAATATTCACAGGGTTCATTCTACAGTGTAACGTTGGACTGAAGTTGTTGTCTCCCAACGGCCACTGAGGCCCAAAGAGGATGCTGAGGGACCACCGAACGCCATAAGAGAGCCCAGGATAGATGAGAAAGACTAGTTGTTATGTAACCTTCCCTAGGCCTCCACTTATTAGACTCTGGGGCCTGAAGAGACCACAGAGAATAGTAGCGGCCCATGGGTGGCAAAGACTCAAAAGTGGGCAGGCAAAATTCCTGCCTATAAGAACACTTATAAAATCTGTCAATATTTATTAATATCTTTTAAACTCAGAGCTCTTAGGCCACAAAGTACAACACAAATATACACATTATAACCCTAGAGCTGAAAGAACCAGATAGGCTTTTGTGTCTACGTTTCTGTATTTATCATTTATAACTTCAGCCTGGGTTGAACAAAACTTAAATCCAGGAACCTCTAAAGTATTTTAGAAGCACCAAGGATTCTATCCAGAAACACCTGACAAGTGTATCAAATAGAGAGGGGAAGCTATTCCATTTTTTGGCTCCTCTGAGCTCTGCGAGTAATTTTTCCCCAATTATATCTCCCCCCACCCAATTCTAATACAGATTGTCTATAGCTGGCACTAGTACATGGCCACCCAAAACATTGGGGTTCAGCCAAATGCCATAATTATTTACAGCAAATTGATATGGCAGAAGATTCTGTAAGGGCCGGTTCACATCTGTGTTCGGGTTGCCGTTCTGGGAGTCCGCTTGGGGACCCCCCCAAACGGAAACCTATATGGATAAAAAGCAGTTTACCTGGGAAACCACATAGACTATAATGGGGTCCATGTGGTTTCCGCTTGGTTTCTGCACAAAACATGTGAAAACATATGGATAGGAAAGTGTTGCTTGCAGCACTTTTCTCTCCGCTTGCTTCATGCGGAAACCGAGCGAAAACCACACGGACCCTATTATAGTTTATGGGGTCCATGTGGTTTCCCAGATAAACCACTTTTTATCCACATAGGTTTCCATTTGGGGGGTCCCCAAGTGGACTCCCCGAACGGAAACCCGAATGCAGATGTGAACCAGCCCTAAGTCACCCAATTGGTTTAATTATAATTATCAGACACATAACAATGTAACTACTTCTTAAAAATTTGATTTGCCTTGTAGTTTAACCGTTTGTTCCTGGGTCATAAGAGGAGTTACATCAGTTAAAACTGGACCAGTGAAGACCAATATTATTCATCAGTTTTTTTGTTTTTTTTTAATGGCCCATTAAAAACAGATGCAAAACGGCGTTCAAAATCGGTCATTCACAGCTGTCAAAAACTGCACTGTTTTGTGAATAAGTGCTAAGAGATAGGTTACATGTGTATACATACATTATATATATATATATATATTTATATATATACATACTGTATATATACAGTGGGGAAAAAAAGTATTTAGTCAGCCACCAATTGTACAAGTTCTCCCACTTAAAAAGATGAGAGAGGCCTGTAATTGACATCATAGGTAGACCTCAACTATGAGAGACAAAATGAGAAAACATATCTAGAAAGTCACATTGTCTGATTTTTTTAAGAATTTATTCGCAAATTATGGTGGAAAATAAGTATTTGGTCACCTACAAACAAGCAAGATTTCTGGCTCTCACAGACCTGTAACTTCTTCTTTAAGAGGCTCCTCTGTCCTCCACTCATTACCTGTAGTAACGGCCCCTGTTTGACATTGTTATCAGTATAAAAGACACCTGTCCACAACCTCAAACAGTCACGCTTCAAACTCCACTATGGTGAAGACCAAAGAGCTGTGGAAGGACCAGAAACAAAATTGTAGACCTGCACCAGGCTGGGAAGACTGAATCTGCAATAGGCAAGCAGCTTGGTGTGAAGAAATCAACTGTGGGAGCAATAATTAGAAAATGGAAGACATACAAGACCACTGATAATCTCCCTCCATCAGGGGCTCCACGCAAGATCTCACCCCGTGGGGTCAAAATGATCACAAGAACGGTGAGAAACACAACTCATCGTGTTTGGAGGAGAGTGAATGCTGATTAGCATCCAAAGAAGACCATACCTACTGTGAAGCATGGGGGTGGAAACATCATGCTTTGGGGCTGTTTCTCTGCAAAGGGACCGGGATGACTGATCCATGTACATGAAAGAATGAATGGGGCCATGTATCGTGAGATTTTGAGTGCAAACCTCCTTCCATCAGCAAGGGCATTGAAGATGAAACATGGCTGGGTCTTTCAGCATGACAATGATCCCAAGCACACTGCCAGGGCAACGAAGGAGTGGTTTTGTAAGAAGCATTTCAAGGTCTTGGAGGGGCCTAGCCAGTCTCCAGATCTCAAACCCATAGAAAACCTTTGGAGGGAGTTGAAAGTCCGTGTTGCCCAGCGACAGCCCCAAAACATCCCTGCTCTAGAGGAGGTCTGCATGGAGGAATGGGCCAACATACCAGCAACAGTGTGTGCCAACCTTGTGAAGACTTACAGAAAACGTTTGACCTTTGGTCAATAACAAGAGTTCATCTCAATACCTTTTATATATCCTTTGTTGGCAATGGCAAATACTTATTTTAAATCATAATTTGCAAATAAATTCTTTAAAAATCAGACAATGTGATTTTCTGGATTTGTGTTCTCATTTTGTCTCTCATAGTTGAGGTCTACCTATGATGACAATTACAGGCCGGCCTCATCTTTTTAAGTGGGAGAACTTGCACAATTGGTGGCTGACTAAATACTTTTTTCCCCACTGTATATATTTGCTGCATTACAAGGCCATAACTTTTAAAAATTTTCTATCAACTTAGCCATATGTGGGGTCATATTTTGAGGTCAAACACTGTAAATTAGCATACATGTCCACCTTTGCAGGAAACTATAATCTAGGAACCTGCTAACCTACATCCGGGGGTGTTGCTACAGTACCACAGCATATTATTTGTCCAGATGGGTCAATCCATCTCAAATACCTAAGATGTCATTATTAAAATATTGTGCTGTGACTGTGGCACATGAGGAGGCAACATGGCTGCTATGATTCATGGCAACTGCATCACTTGGTTCTGGAATAGGGAATATAGCATCACATCATAAAAAAGTGTGTTTCACCCCCTCCCGGTATCATCATGGATACTGAGCTTGGCAGTGTGGGAGAACAAAGAGCAAGCAAACATGCACACTGCAGTGAGAGACAGAGCGGGAGCTGGGAGATATTGACAGATCACTAGAATATAATAATTATATACAGTGGGGAAAAAAAAATTATTTAGTCAGCCACCAATTGTGCAAGTTCTCCCACTTAAAAAGATGAGGCCGGCCTGTAATTGACATCATAGGTAGACCTCAACTATGAGAGACAAAATGAGAAAACAAATCCAGAAAATCACATTGTCTGATTTTTAAAGAATTTATTTGCAAATTATGGTGGAAAATAAGTATTTGGTCAATAACAAAAGTTCATCTCAATACTTTGTTATATATCCTTTTTTGGCAGTGACAGAGGTCAAACGTTTTCTGTAAGTCTTCACAAGGTTGGCACACACTGTTGCTGGTATGTTGGCCCATTCCTCCATGCAGATCTCCTCTAGACCAGTGATGTTTTGGGGCTGTCGCTGGGCAACACAGACTTTCAACTCCCTCCAAAGGTTTCCTATGGGGTTGAGATCTGGAGACTGGCTAGGCCACTCCAGGACCTTGAAATGCTTCTTACGAAGCCGCTCCTTCGTTGCCCTGGCGGTGTGCTTGGGATCATTGTCATGCTGAAAGACCCAGCCACGTTTCATCTTCAATGCCTTTGCTGATGGAAGGAGGTTTGCACTCAAAATCTCATGATACATGGCCCCATTCATTCTTTCATGTACACGGATCAGTCGTCCTGATCCCTTTGCAGAGAAACAGCCCCAAAGCATGACGTTGCCACCCCCATGCTTCACAGTAGGTATGGTGTTCTTTGGATGCAGCTCAGCATTCACTCTCCTCCAAACACGACGAGTTGTGTTTCTACCAAACAGTTCTACTTTGGTTTCATCTGACCATATGACATTCTCCCAATACTCTTCTGGAACATCCAAATGCTCTCTAGCAAACTTCAGACGGGCCCGGATATGTACTGGCTTAAGCAGGGGGACACGTCTGGCACTGCAGGATCTGAGTCCCTGGCGGCGTAGTGTGTTACTGCCGGTAGCCTTTGTTACGTTAGTCCCAGCTTTCTGCAGGTCATTCACTAGGTCCCCCCGTGTGGTTCTGGGATTTTTGCTCACGTTCTTGTGATCATTTTGACCTCTTGGGGTGAGATCTTGCGTGGAGCCCCTGATCGAGGGAGATTATCAGTGGTCTTTTATGTCTTCCATTTTCTAATTATTGCTCCCACAGTTGATTTCTTTACACCAAGCTGCTTGCCTATTGCAGATTCAGTCTTCCCAGCCTAGTGCAGGTCTACCATTTTGTTTCTTGTCCTTCCACAGCTCTTTGGTCTTCACCATAGTGGAGTTTGGAGTGTGACTGTTTGAGGTTGTGGACAGGTGTCTTTTATACTGATAACAATGTCAAACAGGAGCCATTACTACAGGTAATGAGTGGAGGACAGAGGAGCCTCTTAAAGAAGAAGTTACAGGTCTGTGAGAACCAGAAATCTTGCTTGTTTGTAGGTGACCAAATACTTATTTTCCACCATAATTTGCAAGTAAATTCTTAAAAAATCAGACAATGTGACTTTCTAGATATGTTTTCTCATTTTGTCTCTCATAGTTGAGGTCTACCTATGATGACAATTACAGGCCTACCTCGTCTTTTTAAGTGGGAGAACTTGCACAATTGGTGGCTGACTAAATACTTTTTTTTCCCCACTGTATATACACACACACATACCAGTAGATATACACATTGTGAAAAAAAAGTAGCCATCACATTGCAGTGGATATATAGTCATGGGGGAAACTTTCATATCAATGTGATATTGCATCCATAATTGCATAATCCAATATTGTATCACAGTGTGATATGCACAAGAGTCCTGTTAACATAAACCAAAATGTACAGATGTTATTCTCTGCCACTGAATCTATTTTCAGGGATTTATTTTAAATTCTATTGGATTTGACGAGATACATTTTGGGGAGATGCTGAACATCTGAATTGTGATGAAATGATATGCTCATCCCTATCTAGGTTTCTTTTTTGCACTAGTGCAATTAATGCACAGTGTAGTTACCTATTTTACCAAATATGGGGTATTGTATCATATACAGTACTGTGCAAATGTTTTAGACAGGTGTGGAAAAAAATGTTGCACAATAAGAATTCTTTCAGAAATAGAAAGGTTAATTGTTTTGTTCACTGACAAAAATTAAACTAAGTGAATGAAAAAAAAAAAAAAGAAATGTAAATCCCATCAATATTTGGGATGACTTTTACCCTTTGCCTTCCATTAGTCTTTCTTGGTACATTTTCAGACATACACGCGTGGACAAAATTGTTGGTACCCCTCGTTTAATGAAAGAAAAACCCACAATGGTTACAGAAATAACTTGAATCTGACAAAAGTAATAATATATAAAAATTCTATGAAAATGAACAAATGAAAGTCAGACATTGCTTTCCAACCAGGCTGCAACAGAATTTAAAAAAAAAAAACAACTCATGAAACAGGCCTGGACAGAAATGATGGTTCCCCTGAAAATAATGTGACCAAAGGGACATGTTAAATCAAGGTGTGTCCACTATTTAGCATCCCCGGTGTCTACAATCCTGTAATCAGTCAGTGGGCCTGTATATAGGGCTACAGATACTCACTGTGCTGTTTGGTGACATGGTGAGTATCACACTCAACATGGACCAGAGGAAGTGAAGGAAAGAGTTGTCTCAGGAGCTTAGAAAGAAAATTATAGACAAACATGTTAAAGGTAAAGGTTATAAGACCATCTCTAAGCAGCTTGATGTTCCTGTGACTACAGTTGCACATATTATTCAGAAATTTAAGATCCATGGGACTGTAGCCAACCTCCCTGGACGTGGCCGCAGGAGGAAAATTGCTGACAAATCAAAGAGAAGTATAATACAAGTGGTAACAAAAGAGCCCAGAAAAACGTCTAAAGAGATTAAAGGTGAACTTCAAGCTCAGGGAACAACAGTGTCAGATCGCACCATCCGTCGTTGTTTGAGCCAAAGTGGACTTCCCCCCCCCCCTCTGCTACGTCCTATCTGTCTTTCGGCTATTAATGTAATGCCTCTCACCTTGGAACATTCCTGTACATGTTGTATTTGTATTTGTATCTGCTTATCTTATCTTATCTTTGCTGCTGTAACACACTGAATTTCCCCATTGTGGGACTATTAAAGGACTATTATTATTATTATTATTCATGGATGACGACCAAAGAGGACACCATTGTTGAAAACAAATCATAAAAAAGCCAGACTGGAATTTGCCAAACTACATGTTGTCAAGCCACAAAGCTTCTGGGAGAATGTCCTATGGACAGATGAGACAAAAATCGAAATTTTTGGCAAGGCACATCAGCTCTATGTTCACAGATGTAAAAATGAAGCATATCTTGAAAAGAACACTGTCCCTACTGTGAAACATGGAGGAGGCTCTGTTATGTTCTGGGGCTGCTTTGCTGCATGTGGCACAGGGTGTCTTGAATCTGTGCAGGGTACAATGAAATCTCAAGCCTATCAAGGGATTCTAGAGAGAAATGTGCTGCCCAGTGTCAGAAAGCTTGGTCTCAGTCGCAGGTCATGGGTCTTGCAACATGATAATGACCCAAAACACACAGCTAAAAACACCCAAGAATGACTAAGAGGAAAACATTGGACTAATCTGAAGTGGCCTTCTATGAGCCCTGACCTAAATCCTATTGAGCATCTTTGGAAGGAGCTGAAACATGCCGTCTGAAAAAGGCACCCTTAAAACCCGAGACAACTGGAGCAGTTTGCTCATGAGGAGTGGCCAAAATACCTGCTGAGAGGTGCAGAAGTCTCATTGACAGTTACAGGAATCGTTTGATTGCAGGGATTGCCTCAAAAGGTTGTGCAACAAAATATTAAGTTAAGGGAACCATCATTTCTGTACATGTTGAAAAGCAAATGTCTGACTTTCATTTGGAGTACTAGCTCCCTTCATCAGACATGGTGTGATACAAGAACTGAAAATTCACAGATTTTTATATAAATGGTCTTCAAAGAATTTTAGAGCCCTTAAAAACAAAAAAAAACAAAATGCAATCTAAGTAGAGAAGTTATTTACAACAGGTCAGAAAAAACAATCTGGAAAGTTGTGGTGCGTGACAGAGGGATTTGTTAACTGTTTGCTATCAGGAGGTGATTTGTGACCCTCACAGGTCATACATAGTGTGACATGAAGCTGGCATGAATATTAAGTCCAAATTGCAGAGTTTGAAATTTTTGCATAAACTTGTATTCTGATTCTTTCCTTTTCTCCTGCGTCTTAAAATGTCCCATTAAAACCACAACCCGCAAATCTTCAATAGAGTGGTTTTCTCCGGAGAAATGTGCGGCCACTGGGAGATCGGTTCTGCTGTTATAAATACTGGATCTATGTGAGTTCATTCGTTGACTGAGTCTCTGCCCTGTTTCCCCCACATAGAGGCCTGTGGTGGGACATTGCGTACACATTATGAGGTACACCACATTGGAAGACCAGCAGGTCTATGTACATATAGAGAGACCCAGAAAGAAGCCCGAGTGCCCCTAGTTGTCACCTACAACCCACAGCTGGAGATCCTACGAAGGATTGCCAAGGAGCTCCAACCTGTGCTACATAGGGACAACAGACTCAAGGACATATTTCCAGTCCCCCTCTCCTTTCCTTTCGACAACCACCATACCTGAGGCGTATTATCGTCCGGAGTGCCCTGAAGGCCCCAACTGAAAATGGCACCTCACCTTGCCTACATAAAAGGTGCATGACCTGCAAGCACATCCACACCGCTGACAGTGTACCTATCCCACAGTCACAACAGGTGCACAGAATTAGGGGGACATTCTCCTGCAGATCTTCCAATGTGGTGTACCTCATAATGTGTGTGCAATGTCCCACCACAGGCCTCTATGTGGGGGAAACAGGGCAGAGACTCAGTCAACGAATGAACTCACATAGATCCAGTATTTATAACAGCAGAACCGATCTCCCAGTGGCCGCACATTTCTCCGGAGAAAACCACTCTATTGAAGATTTGCGGGTTGTGGTTTTAATGGGACATTTTAAGACGCAGGAGAAAAGGAAAGAATCAGAATACAAGTTTATGCAAAAATTTCAAACTCTGCAATTTGGACTTAATATTCATGCCAGCTTCATGTCACACTATGTATGACCTGTGAGGGTCACAAATCACCTCCTGATAGCAAACAGATAACAGATCCCTCTGTCACGCACCACAACTTTCCAGATTGTTTTTTCTGACCTGTTGTAAATAACTTCTCTACTTAGATTGCATTTTGTTTTGGTTTTTTTTAAGGACTCTAAAATTCTTTGAAGACCATGTATATAAAAATCTGTGAATTTTCAGTTCTTGTATCACACCATGTCTGATGAAGGGAGCTAGTACTCCTGAA
Organism: Leptodactylus fallax; assembly: GCA_947044405.1. Lineage (NCBI taxonomy): Eukaryota > Metazoa > Chordata > Amphibia > Anura > Leptodactylidae > Leptodactylus > Leptodactylus fallax. The sequence goes on from CAMRHE010000320.1 coordinate 783,792, forward strand.
AGCTTACTTATAAATATACTCAGTTAGCCTCTAAAAGGTATCGCCTGATTTCTTCACTCTTCCACTACTTTCAATGGCTAACACGGTACAACATTATACTTATATGACTTTCATTTGTTCATTTTCATAGAAGTTTTATATATTACTAGCAGAAGGACCCGGCTTCGCACGGGTATATTTTATTTTTTGTTTGTGTAGTGACCCCATAAGAATTGGCCAGTTTTGCATTTGACATCCAGTATGGCAGTCCAGTATAGGTATAGTCTATTTATGGCTGTGTTGCTATGGAAACCTGGTAAATGAAATGTGAACTTATATTGGCTAATACACGTCATATGATTGAATATGTAAGGACCTGCAAACTGCTATTGACTCATGCAGGACATAAATAGCTTGGTTGCTATGGAAACCTGGTGTAAAGTTGTGTGTATGTCAAGACTGAACCTGCGATTTTCCATTGGTCCATAAGTGTCATGTGATCATGTGCATCTCAGTTTGGATATCAGTGAAAAACCTGCGATCAGTTGTTATGGAAAACCTGGAGTAAAGCTGTGTGTATGTGACCTTGTGTAACAGTGTCATCCACAGCGTCCTGCCCCTTTAAAGCTGACCTACAGCAGTGAAGAAAAATGGCTGGGTTGTTATTGAAAGCTGGAGTGCAGCTGTGTGCATGTGGCTGACAATGCTTTGTCAGATTAGAGACGGGCTTGGGTCTGCTGTGGAGTTTCAGCAGCTCACTGTTGTCTGTAACATGCCTTATCAGATTGGAGACAGGCTTGGGTCTGCTGAGAGTTTTCATTAGCTCGAGTAGCAGCCATGCGTTTTGCTGCAGGGGACATGATTAGTTTAAAAAACGTTTCAATTTATAAGAATGCTGAAATCCACTATGGCAGTCCAGTCAGTGACGTAAATACCGGTTTAGCAGTGGTAGCAGCTGCCACAGGGCCCGGGACATTAGAGGACCTGGTGGGCCTCTGATGTTTTTTTTTTTTTTAACACCAGCAGGTAACGGGCCCTATTTACTTACCGATCCCCACTCCTGCTCACGGCCACCTGCACTTCACCTTCTGCAGAGGCGGCTGTGAGCAGGAGCGGGGATTGGTAAGTAAGGCCTGTGGGCCGTGAACCCCACAAACACTGCTATCATTATACTCTGGGGTCTTTTCAGCAGGCTTCGGGTCTCCTTGGTGGTGTCCCAGATGTCGGTGGGCCAGTCCGACGTCATTATGCGTTGCTATACATGCCTGGCTACCGTAACATCTGGTCCAACATTGAAGAAGTAGCGGGAAGTGCGCATACTATATGAAGGAGCCACTATGATACTGTATGCAGGGGCCACTATGGGGCAGAATACTGTGTGCAAGAACCACTATGGGGCCTAATAGTGTATGCAGGGGCCACTATGGGGCATAATAGTGTGTGCAGGAATGCAGTTTGTGCGGGGGGGGGGGTTGCCGGGGGAGTCCCATGTCAAATGTTCGCCTTGGGGCCCTGCCATTGCTAGTTACGCCACTGAGTCCAGTATAGGTACAGTCTATTTATGGCTGTGTTGTTATGGAAACCTGGTAAATTAAATGTGAACTTATATTGGCTGATAAACGTGATATGACTGAATATTTAAGGTCCTGTGAACTGCTATTGACTAATACAGGTCATAAATAGCTTGGTTGCTATGGAAACCTGTGTGCCTGAGGAGAGTAAGCGCCTGCGAGCTCTTATTGGCTGATAAGGGACATGTGACCATATGTATGGCAGTTGGAATATGAGTGAAAGACTTGCAGGCTTGTATAGACTAATGCTGGTCATTTATTGGGAATACTGTATCTCAGGAACGGTACGTCCAAGAGAGCTGAGACCCAGTCTATAATATTCCCGGACACCTGATGTACACGTGTGCCAAATATGGTGAGGATCGGTCCAGTCATTTGGTCACGCATAAAGAACAGACAGACAGACAGACAGATAGACAGACAGAAACTCATTTTTATATATATAAGAGATTACTTTTGTCAGATTCAAGTTATTTCTGTGACCATTGTGGGTTTTTCTTTCATTAAACGAGGGGTACCAACAATTTTGTCCACGTGTGTATTTTTGCAGAACTTGACAGGGAAGTTGTCTTGGAGAACTAAGCACAGATCTTCTGTTGATGTAGGCTTGCTCCAATCCGTCTGTCATAGTCTGTACAGTTGAAAAAAGACATATTGTATGTTCATCAAGTTCAACCAGGGGATGGGAAAGGTCATGACATTATACTATTATTATTATTATTATTATTATTATTATTATTATTATTATTATTATCACTCTATACATTTCCATAACCATCAATGCTATTTTGCTCTAAAAAGGCATCTAATCCTCTAAACAGCTATTACTGTTGTGACCAGCTCCTGGGTTAGGCTATTCCACAGATTCACAATCCTTACAGTGAAGAAGCCTTGTCAGCTCTTGAGATTAAACCTTTTTTTTCCCCAGATGGAAGGAGTGCCTCCTGTATCTTTATACTGGATGATGTTGAGATAAGGGTTATGTGGGGGCCAAATCATCACTTCCAAGACTCACACCAAATATTGATGGGGTTTAGATTTTTATTATTTCCCTTCCCTTTAGAATGGTAATCTATTAACACTTCTATTTCTGAACTCATTCTTAATTTGCAGTATTTTCCCCACCCTTGCCTAAAACTTTTGCACATTACTGTATATTATATATTCGTATTAATACAGTAACTGATCTTTTATGACGTGAGACATTTTTAACTCATAATTCTAATAAATATGTAAGTTTTAACCACTTAGCACAGTGTATACAGTTCTCTGTAGCTTGATATACTGTACTTAGATTGTGTTTGTCTACAATTGTGACTTAGACAACAGTCCACACTTTATTAGTACTCAATGCGAAAATAAAGGTAATTGTTAATGGTTCATTATCCTTCTTGTAACTGCACAATGCTACAAGTATCATAATCAGACAAGCTGGGATAAAAAAACATGAAGGACTAGAAGTAGAATGAAAATGTATCTGTATAAATGTAATCATAGAAGAAATGGTCTAGATTTAGAGTTGATAGTTTCTTGATCATTTCTCACTCTCAGATATTTATGTTTATTGGCTTTTTATCTGTTTTCCATAGTGCAAAAATCCTTTTATCCCCTTGTATTGTTCAGTTTTGGTATAACATATTTGGCAGCGTTCCCAGGATGTGCTGTGAGCACCTGGACGTCACACATCAGGTAAGATCACGTGTCCAGACTAGCATCTCCATAACTGCGAATCCCCAGTTGCACAAGGAAATAAGGAGAAATATTCACATCTATTACTGACATTCATTCAGGGTCATGTTTCATAGTTATTTCAGATTTTAAGGTGAGGAAAGGACCATTGATGAAGGGTCATGTTAAGGGCAATGTACATACAGGTCTTACAATTCTAGTTTTTAGAAATGTACTAAGTATTTCTACTACTGTCCTGTACATCAAGGCCCAAGAATACCAAAGAATATCTCTAGCTTTGAGGTCAGGTCTACAGAACACAATTCTTTATTTTATTTACTTGTGTGCTTTGTGGGTCAGCATGTAGACTATTGCCCTTATGGAGTCGGGAAGGAATTTTTTCCTCTGACATGGGACAATTGGCATAAGCCTCATGGAATTTTTTTTTCTTCCTCTGTATCAACACTTTAGAATTATAGGTTACACTTGATGGACCGGTGTCTTCATCCAACCTCATCTACTACGTAACTCTGTAACCTTAGAATTCATTATTACCTTAATGATCACATGATTCTCCAGAGCAACGTCAAACCATGATGCTGCCCTTACCATGACTCACAGACTATCAGGCTGAAAAGAAACCTTAGATGTCTACACCATTTGTCCAAACCTGCAAACATGCCCAATGGTCCTTTGGAGGAAATATGCACATAAGACCTCCTTGGTGGAAAAGAGGAATTTGCTCTAGTACCACTTTTTGGAAGGTAGGTCCCTATATTATAATGCATGGTTTTTCATAAAACCTAATAGTATAATTTGGGAATAAAGCCAAGCCAGAATACCTCCTACAAAAGGAAGAGGGACAACTTTTGCAAAGAGATCCTAGAGCAGGTCTAGGCAGCCTTCGGAACTCCAGCTGTTGTAAAACTACAACTCCTAGCATGCATACTTATTATGCTGTTCTTGGAAATCCTATGGAAGTGAGTGGAGCATGTTGGGAGTTGTAGTTTCACAGCAGCTGGCATGCTGCAGGTTGATGGCCCTTCCCTAGAGTATAATTCAGTGGCCATTTTGGTTCACCCGAGAGGAATCTCTATTCCTCGGCTTCATTAATTTGGAATCTTGAAGCCAAACCTGACCCATCTCTACTTATGAGATGGCTGTGAACCGAATATTCCAAATTATTTGATTTTTAAATAAACCAAATAATTGGTCTTGGGCAAACGAAAATGGCTCGGCGACACGCATTGCACAATGTATGTGACATCCTGACATCAAGTGACAGCCTCTCAATATACAGAATATAAGATGTTGTGGGCAGGAAGAAGAAGAGCTATTTTAATGATAGTCAAGCTAGGGATGGGCGTGTTATTCATCACTGCATGATCCAAAAGAATTGCTCCATTTTCTACTGGAGAACAGCAGCAACAGTGCAATAGACCTACAGAATAATAGGAGTAGGAGAGGTGGAAGGAAGTTTAGTTAGATTTAATTGCAGGCAGATAGTGAGTTAAATCATAGTAGGAGAGGGAGAAATTCTAAACTGTGCTTTGAGCCTGAGACTGCTGTAGTACAGACACTGGACAGTTAACCCTTTCATTGCCAATAATCTAAATTTGTTGATTTTTTTTATTTTTTTTTGCAATAGTGCAGTTTGATCTGTAACTGTCCACAGAGTGTCTTTCATTATTTTTGTAGACAAAGTAAGTCTTGTTAGGGAAAAATCTTTTAAGAGTTTTTTTTGGGGCAATTTTTTTTTTAATTTAATACATAAAAACTGCTGTTCTAACGGCAAAACAGGGATGTAGCCTGTGCTAATCTGAAAAAAGTGCTGTTTATTCAGTTTTTTTTTGTTTACCAATTATACATAAACTTCTGCCTTTGTAATATCAAAACATTAATGCAGCCTGTGCTAATCTTAAAAATCTCTATTTGTGAAGTGGTATTTTTGGATACCAGATATACATACACACTGCTGAAATTGTAATGGCAAAACACTGACACAGCCTGTGCTAATCTAAAAAATCTCCATACATTATAAATATAACAGTATACAAATGGCCAAAAAAACAAAACAAAAAACTGATGCTATGTGTTTTAGTCTAATACTCACTGACCAGGACACCCGTTAGTGCTGTTAGTGCTTTGTTGTGACACAGTGTCAGAATTGTTGCCAATCACTAATACAAATAAATGGTATGCAGAAAAATGACTGTAAAAAAAAGCAGGGCAGGAGACAGGCAAAGGAGGGGAAGGAGGAAACACTTGTGAAAATACTTATAATAAGAATGTGGGTGATAACAGCAACACTACTTCCCGACTTGACAGCCCCGACAATAACGAAAGCAGTACAAGTTGTACTGCGCCTTGTAAGAGGCCACATGAAAATGGCCGATGGACATGCGCAATTTCCGGCGAATGATGCAGAGCAGCATCAGAAGGTGACAGACAGGCGGTGCTGGATTTTGAAATCTGCGTGTGATGGATGCACAGTGGATGCCCCCTGTGCATTTTGCAGACCAGTGGAACGCCCCCTGTGCATCCAGAAGACTGATTAGCATAATCAGAAAATATGAAAAATAAAGAAAACGATGGCGCGGATGAAGAAAAGAAAGGTAGGAGACTAAGAGCATTTTTAAAGGCTATTACAATGTGCTGTTAGCTAAAAATTGATTTTCCCAATGATGGAATCCCTTTAAATAATTTTGCAGATATAAATAATTAAAAATTATACAGGGTCTAAAGATTTTCTATAATTATATTAACGGTGTCTTGATCGGTTGTCATTAAATACGATAATGAATGCAGGTACTTTATATGATCTTGTACTTCTCCAAAACCCAGCCATGATTTCCTTATTGTGGACAGGTTAGCAGTCTCAGACAGTGCATTTACGAGTATATAATCCAACTCGACTTCTTACATGTGACAAGCCATGTGTGTATTCATGGACATATCCATCACAATTTATCAAGACAAGACTACTCTCTAAGATAGTTATAGAAAATCTTTAAAAATTTTCCACAGTCTTAATTATGTATATTTATAAATATGTTTAATTGTTTACAAATATTTGTTATGATAGTAGCATTGGAATAAATATCAGAAATCAGAAATAGTGCTGAGAGACAGGTCTTAGGCACTCAAGGGTCTTGAACAGTGCTAGTTGCAATGCCAGATGGACATGTGCTGAATCTTGGCCCAGTTCAACACCACAGAAACTGGTATAAGAAATAAATGCTCCACAAACTGAAGTTTAACCAGAAACCACAATAAACTTATAAGGCAGATGAAAACCAGAGTGATAAATCTGAAGAGTGAATGTGTCCAAGCCAAAAGTAAGTCCAAGAGGTAGCATCAGAGCCAAAATCAGAAGACAAGCAGATTTCCAGTAACAAGTGAAAGGTCAAAATTAGAGCAATTCAGGATAAAAAAAAAAATCTGTGTATGGGAACCTCACTAAAGTACAACCAAATAGCAAGCACCTTGATGAGCAGGAACAGAGTTTAAATTGGATCAGCATAAGAGAGTCCTGAAAACTGCAAAAGCTTCACAAGTTGGCACAGTAACCTTAAAGCAACAGCAGCTGAACTGAGATTCCTGACAATATTGTTCTGTTTGTGGGAAAAACTCTTTTAAATATATCATGTTAAGTCTAGCACAAGGCAGTAGACAGTATGACACAATGTTCACAGACTTGGAATGCTGATCTCAAGATTTAGTAAGGTGAAGTATGAAAACTTTACTTTTAAAGTTTGAGGAAAATGTGACCTGTTTATGGTATATTGCTGAAGTATGAAATTCTAAGAGACAGGAGATGAGGATATTAACTATTTGTTTGATTGTTTGTTTTAATTAAATCAGAACATAAGTTTAAGTTTATGGAAAGCTTTTTTAAATTCTTTGTTCCTCAGGGTGTATATAATAGGATTAAGCAGTGGGGTCACCACAGTATACATCAGGGACATAATCTTACTCAGGGTCAGGGATTCTCCTCTTGTTGGAAACAAATAAACAATCATTAAAGTCCCGTAAAATAAGCAAACTACAATGAGGTGGGAGCTACAGGTGGAGAAGGCTTTATGTCTTCCAGTATTGGATGGGATCTTCAGAATGGTGAGGGCAATGTACACATAGGACATGACAATGACTATAAAAGGTACAGCCATGATGAAAAGTCCCATTATAAGGACCCATGTACGAATTATGGCTGTATCGGAGCAGGAGAGCTGCATTAGGGGCTCAAAGTCACAGTAGTAATGGTCAATGACGTGAGGTCCACAGAAATATAGATTGTATGTACAAATTACATTAACTGTTGTTATCACAGCACATGTCCACCAAATTATACTGACCAATGTCACACAAAATGTATGAGTCACGATGGAGTGATACCGGAGGGGGTTACAGATGGCCACATACCGGTCATAAGACATCACTGACAGTAAGAAACATTCCAAAGTCTCTGAGTTAGCAAAGGAAATAAACTGGATGATGCAGCCGATGAAAGACACAGAGAATTCCCCATACAGTACAGTGAGGAGAAGGATGGGCACAATATCTGTAGTCAGCAGGAGGTCACACAATGATAGCTGTGTAAGGAAGAAGTACATGGGGGACTGAAGGGTTTTACTTAAAAAATACAAGACCATGATAAGAAGGTTTCCTGTAATGGCCCCATAATATATAATAATCAATAGGGAAAAGAGTAGAAATCTGCAGTTTTGAAGATTTGGGAATCCAAGAAGTATGATGGAGGTGATGTTATTTCTCAGTGTCATCTGAAAAAAAATAATTTTTTTAAACAGGTTTATACACTTTTTAATATTGATAACATATCTTTAGGCTAGGCCATCAATATTAAATCTGGGGGAATCAGAAAGCAGGGATCCTGCAGATTAGTGGAGCCCCCCCCCCAAATGCTTACATGAAGGAGACCATGCTGCTCATTCACACAAAGTGTAGCAGCGGGTTTAGGTACTAAAACGCTGTCCCATTGAATTTCCACTAATGTCTAATGTTCATACAAAGAGATGAGTGAACCGAATTGTAAAGAGTTGGGTTTATTAAAAATTTTATAAAACTTTTTGGTTCGGCCAAACACAAAATTTTTGGGTTCATCACCCATGAACTACCATTATAACAGTGTATAATAAGTGGAGGCCCAGGGAAGTGCGGACAAAATAAAAAACACCAATACTTATTTCTCCTGATTATCTGGTATTCCTTCCAGGCATCCTTGTAACCTAATCCTTGTCACAGTCAAGGCAGGCCAATCACAAGACTCAGAGGTGACCTCCAGGATGTGACATCAGAGAAGTTGCTGGTATAGGCCACAAGAGCCCACAAGTGAAGAGTGAGTGGAAAAGAAGACTGGATGCCCAGGAAAGCTGAGGAGAGGAAGGTCTCTGATTTTTTTTGCTTTTGTTTTTTTATGTCTGCACCTCCCCATTGCCTCCACATATTATATTGTAAGGGCTGAAGAGACCCCGGAGTATAACAATAGCTGTCCCAGGTCAGATCAAAGAAGTTCAGTTCAAACCAAAACTTTTGGGGGCGAGTCCCATGAATATATTTGCAAAATGAATCCTGTGATGTTTGCTTATCACTATCCATACAGGGAAGCTTCATTCTTGAAAGACCAGTCAAATACCAATCAAAGTACTGGAGCACACGTCTCAGTGGTAAGGTGGAACAATACACATACTGAAATATGGCGATCTTTTGGAAAAAATATATTAGACTGTATAGTATAAATTCCTTTCACCACTAAGATGCACATTTCTGTATTTGTTGGTCACTGCGATCACTAATTTTCTAAAAAAAAATATGTAGTCACCAAATATAATCTTACAAAGAGAACTGATCACAGTGTAGAATATGAGATTTCTAATAACTTGCATAGTAGAGTCTGCATCATAGACAGGCCTGGTCTGTGCTGTATTCTAATCACAAGGGTGTTTTTTGTTCTGTCTTCTAGACTCCCATCGAATGTTAGAGCTACCACTTTAAATGTAATGTGATATGATCCTATTGTTCTGGCTCCCGTATTTGATAAGGAATCCTAGAAGTAAGAAGAATCTTCTAATCCACACTACCATATGAGCAGTCCACAGCATGTGCTGACATTTTGATGCAGAATCTAATATACAAATGTTGAAATCAACAAAAGTAGTAACACTTGTAAGGAATATAATATAACCCTCAGCATACACATGGTACTCACCTCAGTATATACAACCTCCATACCAGATGGTAAAATATTGTACCATATATTCTGTGTGACATAAGAGGTAAGAGATATTCCTGCTGAGCTGTGAAACATCACAAAGCCCCATCATAGACCCCGGGCAGTCTAATAATAGAAGGAATCATTACACAGTCATTTTATACATTCCTAGGTAAACAGTTCAATATCCAGAGAGATCTGCACAAGACTCCCCTGAGTAAAAGCCAGATACGTACAAGAAATATAATTATCCGACTGGGACAATATCTATGAGGAATATTTATATTTCTGAAAGTAATTGAATGAAAATCTAAGATCTAAGAGCATAAGATAAATATTACATTTACATTCAGACTTTATACGTCCAGAAAATATTACATATAAAATTCTACAAAGTTACAAAAAAAACTCCTTAAAAAACAGTACAATGATCTGATGACCTATTGCTTTTACGAGGATTGCAAATAGAAGTGGAGAAGAAGAATAGAAGTTTAGTCAGATTTAATCAATTACAGATAGATAGTAATAGAAATCACAGAAAAAAAAACAAAACTTTTTTTGTTAACTCCTTCCCGTTGATGACATTTTTCGATTTTTGCTTTTGACTCCCCGCCTCCCAAACCCCATAACTTTTTTATTTTTCTGTTCACAGAGCCATATTAGGGCTTAATGTTTACAGGGAAAAATTTTCTTCATAACGGTATCATTTATAATTCTGTACAATGTACTGGGCAGCTGGAAATTCAGAATTAGGTGGAATTGGAGAAAAACTGCATTTCTGTGACTTTCTTATGGTCTTCATTTTTACGGTGTTCACTCTGCAGCCAAAAAAATGTCCCCTGTATTCTATGTTTCAGTATGATTCTGGGGATACCAAATTTATATACTTTTATTTACATTTTAACCCCTTAACAAGATCTAAAACTTTGCAAAAAACATTTTTCTTAAAGTCGCCATATTCTGACACCCGGAACTTTTTAATATTTTCGTGTACAAGAATACATAGGGCGTCTTTTTTTGCGGGGCCAGGTGTACTTTTTAGTTATACCATTTTGTTGAATGTTTATTGCTTTAATCACTTTTTATTCATATTTATATCAGAGGCAAAACAGTGAAAAAATGGCACTTTTGCACATTTGATTTTATTTCCCGCTACAGCATTCACCGAACAGGAAAAATATTTTTATAAGTTTATAGACCGGGCGTCTTCAGACACAGGGATACCTAATATGCAAGTGTTTCACAGTATTTAAGTACTATATGTGTTCTAGACAAATGGGGGTGATTTCAATTAATATATATATATATATATATATATATATATATATATATACTGTCATATGAAAAAGTTTGGGCACCCCTATTAATCTTAATAATTTTTAGTTCTAAATATTTGGGTGTTTGCAACAGCCATTTCAATTTGATATATCTAATAACTGATGGACACAGTAATATTTCAGGATTGAAATGAGGTTTATTGTACTAACAGAAAATGTGCAATATGCATTAAACCAAAATTTGACCGGTGCAAAAATTTGGGTACCCTTATCATTTTATTGATTTGAATACTCCTAACTACTTTTTACTGACTTACTGAAGCACAAAATTGGTTTTGTAACCTCACTGAGCTTTGAACTTCATAGCCAGGTGTATCCAATCATGTGAAAAGGTATTTAAGGTGGCCAATTGCAAGTTGTTCTCCTATTTGAATCTCCTCTGAAGAGTGGCATCATGGGCTCCTCAAAACAACTCTCAAATGATCTGAAAACAAAGATTGTTCAACATAGTTGTTCAGGGGAAGGATACAAAAAGTTGTCTCACAGATTTAACCTGTCAGTTTCCACTGTGAGGAACATAGTAAGGAAATGGAAGACCACAGGGACAGTTCTTGTTAAGCCCAGAAGTGGCAGGCCAAGAAAAATATCAGAAAGGCAGAGAAGAAGAATGGTGAGAACAGTCAAGGACAATCCACAGACCACCTCCAAAGAGCTGCAGCATCATCTTGCTGCAGATGGTGTCACTGTGCATCGGTCAACAATACAGCACACTTTGCACAAGGAAAAGCTGTATGGGAGAGTGATGCGAAAGAAGCCGTTTCTGAAAGCACGCCACAAACAGAGTCGCCTGAGGTATGCAAAAGCACATTTGGACAAGCCAGCTTCATTTTGGAAGAAGGTCCTGTGGACTGATGAAACAAAGATTGAGTTGTTTGGTCATACAAAAAGGCGTTATGCATGGCGTCCAAAAAACACAGCATTCCAAGAAAAACACTTGTTACCCACTGTAAAATTTGGTGGAGGTTCCATCATGCTTTGGGGCTGTGTGGCCAATGCCGGCACCGGGAATCTTGTTAAAGTTGAGGGTCACATGGATTCAACTCAGTATAAGCAGATTCTTGAGAATAATGTACAAGAATCAGTAACGAATTTGAAGTTACGCCGGGGATGGATATTTCAGCAAGACAATGATCCAAAACACAGCTCCAAATCTACTCAGGCATTCATGCAGAGGAACAATTACAATGTTCTGGAATGGCCATCCCAGTCCCCAGACCTGAATATCATTGAACATCTGTGGGATAATTTGAAGCGGGCTGTCCATGCTCGGCGACCATCAAACTTAACTGAACTGGAATTATTTTGTAAAGAGGAAAGGTCAAAAATACCTTCATCCAGGATCCAGGAACTGATTAAAAGCTACAGGAAACGACTAAAGGCTGTTATTTTTGCAAAAAAAAAACCAAAAAAAAATTAATTCCCCTTTTTTTTTGGGGGGGGGCCATACTTTTGCACCGGTCAAATTTTGGTTTAATGCATATTGCACATTTTCTGTTAGTACAATAAACCTCATTTCAATCCTGAAATATTACTGTGTCCATCAGTTATTAGATATATCAAATTGAAATGTGACATTAATATTTAGTAGATCCTCCTTTTGCAAAAATAACAGCCTCTAGTCGCTTCCTGTAGCTTTTAATCAGTTCCTGGATCCTGGATGAAGGTATTTTTGACCATTCCTCTTTACAAAACAATTCCAGTTCAGTTAAGTTTGATGGTCGCCGAGCATGGACAGCCCGCTTCAAATTATCCCACAGATGTTCAATGATATTCAGGTCTGGGGACTGGGATGGCCATTCCAGAACATTGTAATTGTTCCTCTGCATGAATGCCTGAGTAGATTTGGAGCTGTGTTTTGGATCATTGTCTTGCTGAAATATCCAACCCCGGCGTAACTTCAAATTCGTCACTGATTCTTGTACATTATTCTCAAGAATCTGCTGATACTGAGTTGAATCCATGCGACCCTCAACTTTAACAAGATTCCCGGTGCCGACATTGGCCACACAGCCCCAAAGCATGATGGAACCTCCACCAAATTTTACAGTGGGTAACAAGTGTTTTTCTTGGAATGCTGTGTTTTTTTGACGCCATGCATAACGCCTTTTTGTATGACCAAACAACTCAATCTTTGTTTCATCAGTCCACAGGACCTTCTTCCAAAATGAAGCTGGCTTCTCCAAATGTGCTTTTGCATACCTCAGGCAACTCTGTTTGTGGCGTGCTTTCAGAAACGGCTTCTTTCGCATCACTCTCCCATACAGCTTCTCCTTGTGCAAAGTGTGCTGTATTGTTGACCGATGCACAGTGACACCATCTGCAGCAAGATGATGCTGCAGCTCTTTGGAGGTGGTCTGTGGATTTTCCTTGACTGTTCTCACCATTCTTCTTCTCTGCCTTTCTGATATTTTTCTTGGCCTGCCACTTCTGGGCTTAACAAGAACTGTCCCTGTGGTCTTCCATTTCCTTACTATGTTCCTCACAGTGGAAACTGACAGGTTAAATCTCTGAGACAACTTTTTGTATCCTTCCCCTGAACAACTATGTTGAACAATCTTTGTTTTCAGATCATTTGAGAGTTGTTTTGAGGAGCCCATGATGCCACTCTTCAGAGGAGATTCAAATAGGAGAACAACTTGCAATTGGCCACCTTAAATACCTTTTCTCATGATTGGATACACCTGGCTATGAAGTTCAAAGCTCAGTGAGGTTACAAAACCAATTTTGTGCTTCAGTAAGTCAGTAAAAAGTAGTTAGGAGTATTCAAATCAATAAAATGATAAGGGTACCCAAATTTTTGCACCGGTAAATTTTGGTTTAATGCATATTGCACATTTTCTGTTAGTACAATAAACCTCATTTCAATCCTGAAATATTACTGTGTCCATCAGTTATTAGATATATCAAATTGAAATGGCTGTTGCAAACACCCAAATATTTAGAACTAAAAATGATTAAGATTAATAGGGGTGCCCAAACTTTTTCATATGACTGTATATATATATTTTATATTTTTTTTATTTTTCTTGCACTTAATAGACCCCTAGGGATTTTTAACCCCAGGGGGTCTGATCAGTAATGTAATGCATTACAAAATATCAGCACTTATATTGCAGGCTGCTCTATACAGCCTACAATAGAAGTAAATGGCAGAGAAACCTGGGAGCCAACAGGTTCCTGGCTGTCATGACAATGGGACGCTGGCCCCAGATCTCGCTCCAGGTGAAATATCGCAAAATGGCATCTTGGGGGGTTGATGTGCCTGAGCGGCCGCCATTAATGAATGCTCAATATCTGCCGTACTATTACAGTGGATGTCAGGAAGGGGTTAAAAGGGTTTTTTTTTTTTTTTTTTTTTTTTTGCAAGAGTCAAATTTTTTTCCCCCTTAGATACATTCATATTGCATTCAGGCAAACACTGATTCCACCTATAATAATCTGAAAAATCTCAGTTTGCTGTGGGGGTGGGGGGGGTGGGGAGTTGCTGGGTAGTCACGCTGGTAGGGGCACTAGGGGGAAATCTGAAATTGTGAGGGCATAGAGGAATTTCATTGCCCTGATGAGTCAAAAACATGTGGGAAGTATGATGAATGGGTGACATCAGCCCCAGACCACCTAACCATGTACTTATCAGAGAGGGGGGCCCGTCCCTCCGGAGAGGAGAGGAGTCTGTAGATGCCTAATATCAGGCCTGCGCTATGACATTAAGTTCAATATCCTGGGTACAACAGTGTCATACATGTGAGCATAAACTTCTGTTTGGGCACACAGCAGGGAACAAAAAGGGAAAGAGCATGGTTTGTCTTTTAGAGCACAGATTTAGATGGGTTGGTTTTTGGAATTCCCAAGGAAATACCACATTTTGAAAATTGCACCCTTCAAAGAATTCAGATTGTGAAAAGTGAATATATAAATATATCTCCCGCTCATAGGGTTGGATGGTATTCTTGGGGGTCAGATCTGGTTTCTGTACCCTCGTAAATTTAAACCTGAGGTTCACCCTGATACATATTTGCACATCTAATACATTTCCCTTTCTGTAACGGTCAATTGTGCCCTAAAAAGTGTGGTGATTTTTTTTATTTATTATTATTTTATTTTATTTATTTTATTTCTTGTCAAGATGAGATGCCATTTTTAATTACACCATTTTGGGGGGCCTATAACGTAGACTAAATTTTATTAACTCTTTGTGTTGGAAAAAAAAATTTAGCATTGCTTTTTACCATTTTCCATTTTTTTTTTCATTCACTATACAGTATAACTAATGTTACCTTTATTTTATGGGTAGCTACAATTGCAGTGATACCTAATTTATATACTTTTTATGCATAACTAATTTTGCAGAATAATCCACTTGGGGGAAAAAAATCAATAGTTTTTGCATTGCCAGATTCTGATGCAACATTTTTATTTTTCTGTTGCCAGAGTTAGACGAGGGCTTATGTTTTTGAAGGACTAGCTATGTTTTGTGTTTTTTTTTAAATTTTTTTATATTAAAAATTATTTTAGGCTAAGGCCCCACGTAGCGAGCCGCAGCTGCAGCACTTTTCACAGAAAGTCATCAGAGTTTTCTTGGGTAGCGTTATGGAGTGTACATAACTTTCTGATCACTTTTTCTATTAACCACATTGGCGTTTGGTTTAATCGTGGCCATAGCCATAGTTTGTCATTTTTTAATATCTTAAAAAAAAAAAAAAAATTAAAATTGTGTATATTTGGGCTGTTTTAAGTTATCCTGTTTTACTATGGTTTAAGATAAGTATTATAAAATCAAGTCCCGCATATTAATGTAATGGGTCTTTATTTCACAGGACATTATGTAGTTTTTATTGACAAATGCATAATTATTGATAATTTTTTATTAGTTTTTGGTACCTGAAGCAGTAAAAAAAAAAAAAAGAAAATTGGTGATTTGGCATTTTGATTTTTATTCCCTCTAACAGTGTTCACTATACAGAGAATCACACATTATTTTTATAGTCTGGACATTTTCAGATGTGGCAACACCTTGTAAGGCTGAGGTCCTACGTTGCGGAAACGCAGCTTTTTTTGTTGCAGATTTTGCTGCATTTTTTTGAGCCAAAGCCAGGAGTGGATTGAGCAGAAAGGAGAAGTATAAGAACTACCTATATATTTCCCATTCTTTTTATAGCCACTCTTGGCTTTGGCTCAAAAAACCGCAACAAAATCTGCAACAAAAAAAGCTGTGTTTCCTCCACTTAGGGCCTTAACCTAAGGCCAGGGCCCCACGCGGCGTAAATACCGCGATTTGCCCATGGCGGAAAAAATCTAGGCGTTTTACAGTCAGAGAAAAGTGGATGGGATTCTAGGGAATCCCATTCCCACTTTGCGTTAAAAACCACACTGCGGACACGCAGCGATTTCGCTATGGGACGCCACGTGGGGCCTTAGCCTCAAAGAGATTTATCATGAGGGGAATATTAAAGTCAGCTTTCCTTCAGTCTGCATTAGCTTAATTTGTTCCAAATGTTGCATAATACTTAAGAAATTTGCAAATCTATAAATCTAAACCCACATTCACTCGACCGAGTTTCAACTGTAAAACTCGGTCCGTGTGTTGGCCTAATTTACCAGCCTGAAGAGTATTCTGGAAGAGGGACTCCTAGTAGTATAGTATAGGACAATATGTAGATAACTCTACTGCTAGGAGTCCCTCTTCCAGCACACTGTTTAGGACAGTAATTCTGGCCAACATACAGACCGAGTATCACAGCTGGAAATTAGTCATGTGAATGCAGGGTAGCACTTTTTCCCGGGAATATTACTCAACATTCTAAGCCATATACATTTTTCCATGAAATACATACTGCTGTTTTAGCAAAGCACTGATTTCACCTGTTCAAATCTCCAAAAAAAACTCCATTGTATACAAGTGGTTTCTTGTTGTTCACCCAATATATAGTCCAGCCTGAACTATTCTTAAAAAAATAATAATAATAATTTCATTTTTTTTTTTTTTTTAAGTCACGCTCTGGTGACTGATCATACACAGAGGGATGGAGCACTGTTAATCTAAACAAAATATTCATTGCTTAAGTGTTTCTGTGCATATATACATATAAAGTAGTGAAACCTCTAGTACATACATTTTTTTAAAATCGTTATTTCAGCTTTTTTTTGTTTTTGCTGTGTTCACCCAATATAACGTCTAGCCTGTACTAATAAAAAAAAAAAATAAAAAAAATCTTATTTAAGATAAGTTGACTGACACAGTTGTAGTGATCTAGTCTAACACTCACTAACCAAGAAGTCAGGTGACCATTTTAGTGCTTTGCAATTTTTCTTGAAATTTTTTATTTTTTTTTGTTAAAAAAATTAAATAAAAATACAGTGTGTCTGAATTATTGCCAAATCACTAATAAGTGTGCAGTAAAATTCACACTGTGAAATAAGTGAACCACACATATTGAGTGAGGGTTCTGTGTGTTCCTCCTCAGCATGCTGTCAACCATGTGTACTTCTTTATCTTCACTGACACAGATCCCATTCTCTAATAGTCATGTGGCATCATCTAAGAGATAAATTACTTGTAGCTCAAAACTTACTCCTCTTAGTCCTCTTGATTAGTTGGATGAGAATTTAAAGAGTTTTTTTGATGTACAGGTGAAAGACATGAGCGTTGGTGGAGGTAGCAGTGGCAGGGGGTGCGATACTGGTGTTAGCACTGGTAGAGATACTAGGGGGAAATCTGGGGATCCCATTGCCATGATTAGTCACAAAAACCTAACAACCCCTTTAAATGCTTCCTTTGATCTTGAGCATGGCATCATGGTATAATCTGTATGGACTAGTGGCATCACATCTACTACTTTCTACTCACCAGTGGTAAAAGAAGGGATTAAAAAGAATCAGAGGGTAGAAGAATCCACAGAGAATTTTAGAAAAAATGTTTCCTTTACGGCTTTCATAATGTCCTTATTTCTCAAACTATATATTATGGGGTTTATAAAAGGTGTAAATACAGTATATAGCAAGGAGAGGACTTTACTGATGGTCAATGTTTGACCTTTTGTAGGGAAAACATAAACACTGAACAGAGAGAAGTAAAATATGGAGACGACAATGAGGTGGGAGCTACAGGTGGAGAAGGCTTTCTGTCTACTCATATTGGATGGCATTTTAAAAATGGTGGCAATAATGTTAATATATGACATTATTATTATTACAATTGGTATCAAAAGTGCTGGGGGGCCTAGTACGGATACTTCTAATTCTACAAAGTCAGTACCTGAACAGGCAATTTCTAGCAAAGGAACAAGATCACAGAAAAAAATGGTTGATAATATTTTTTCCACAAAACTTTAGCATTAATAAGGTTGAGGTGTCAATAACTACTACTATAAGATCAACCAACCAACAGATAACAATCAACTTCATACAAAATCCACTTGTCATTATAGAGGTATAATGGAGAGGATTACAGATGGCCACATATCTGTCATAAGACATCACTGTGAGGAGAAAACACTCAAAGATTTCTGAGGTGCAGAAGAAAAAAAAATTGATTTATACATTCTATAAAAGTAACGAATGCCCCATTATTTAGAAGAATATGAAGCATCAAAGGGACAATATCTGAGGTCAATAAGATATCATTGATGGAGAGTTGTGAGATGAAGAAATACATTGGAGTGTGGAGGTTCTTGTTGGTGGACACCAGGAAGATGATCAGGAGGTTCCCACAAAGTGTACAACAGCTAACACTGACAAGTAGTGAGAAAAGCAAAATTCTTAAATCTTGCCTGACTTGAAATCCCAAGAGAAAAAAATTGTGTGACCAGTGTGAGATTGTTCTCCTGCAAAGAAGTTAAAAGAAATGTATAAAAATTTGACCTGATTCAAGATTAAATAATTGTTAAGTGGCTTATAGGAGGGCCATGTCTTGACCAAGGACATAGGGCCTTGACCCAACACTTTCCTAAGGATGTGTGCAGTGTCCATAAGTGTGATTGTCTGTACTACTTGGACATTACAATAGCCTGGGAGCTCTTGAAGATGTTCTTATCCTTTTTTCATGGTGCTGGGAATTCTTAACACCATAAGCACAATTCTGGCTTTGGTTCTCACCAGTCTGCTCAATTTTCATCTCAAGACCTGGTCAGAAGCCCTGGGAGGATTTGCACTAGAGCCCAGGTTGAATATTAAAAATACAGTGCCTTGCGAAAGTATACGGCCCCCTTGAACTTTTCAAACTTTTGCCACATTTCAGGCTTCAAACATAAGGATATAATATTTTATTTTTTTGGTGAAGAATCAACAACAAGTGGGACACAATCGTGAAGTGGAACGAAATTTATTGGTTATTTTAAACTTTTGTAAAAAATACAAAACTGAAAAATGGGGCGTGCAATATTATTCGGCCCCTTTACTTTCAGTGCAGCAAACTCACTCCAGAAGTTCAGTGAGGATCCAATGTTGTCCTAAATGACTGATGATGATAAATATAATCCACCTGTGTGTAATCAAGTCTCCGTATAAATGCACCTGCTCTGTGATAGTCTCAGGGTTCTGTTTAAAGCGCAGAGAGCATCATGAAGACCAAGGAACACACCAGGCAGGTCCGTAATACTGTTGTGGAGAAGTGTAAAGCCGGATTTGGATACAAAAAGATTTCCCAAACTTTAAACATCCCAACGAGCACTGTGCAAGCGATCATATTGAAATGGAAGGAGTATCAGACCACTGCAAATCTACCAAGACCCTTCCCGTCCCTCTAAACTTTCAGCTCAAACAAGGAGAAGACTGATCAGAGATGCAGCCAAGAGGCCCATGATCACTCTGGATGAACTGCAGAGATCTACAGCTGAGGTGGGAGAGTCTGTCCATAGGACAACAATCAGTCGTACACTGCACAAATCTGGCCTTTATGGAAGAGTGGCAAGAAGAAAGCCATTTTTCAAAGATATCCATAAAAAGTTTCGTTTAAAGTTTGCCACAAGCCACCTGGGAGACACACCAAACATGTGGAAGAAGGTGCTCTGGTCAGATGAAACCAAAATCCAACTTTTTGGCCATAATGCAAAACGATATGTTTGGCGTAAAAGCAACACAGCTCATCCCCCTGAACACACCATCCCCACTGTCACACATGGTGGTGGCAGCATCATGGTTTGGGCCGGCTTTTCTTCAGCAGGGACAGGGAAGATGGTTAAAATTGATGGGAAGATGGATGGAGCCAAATACAGGACCATTCTGGAAGAAAACCAGTTGGAGTCTGCAAAAGACCTGAGACTGGGACGGAGATTTATCTTCCAACAAGACAATGATCCCAAACATAAAGCAAAATCTACAATGGAATGGTTCACAAATAAATGTATCCAGGTGTTAGAATGGCCAAGTCAAAGTCCAGACCTGAATCCAATCGAGAATCTGTGGAAAGAGCTGAAAACTGCTGTTCACAAACGCTCTCCATCCAACCTCACTGAGCTCCAGCTGTTTTCCAAGGAAGAATGGGCAAGAATTTCAGTCTCTCCATGTGCAAAACTGATAGAGACATACCCCAAGCGACTTGCAGCTGTAATCGCAGCAAAAGGTGGCGCTACAAAGTATTAACTTAAGGGGGCCGAATAATTTGGCACACCCCACTTTTCAGTTTTTTATTTTTTACAAAAGTTTAAAATATCCAATAAATTTCGTTCCACTTCACGATTGTGTCCCACTTGTTGTTGATTCTTCACCAAAAAATTAAAATTTTATATCTTTATGTTTGAAGCCTGAAATGTGGCAAAAGATTGAAAAGTTCAAGGTGGCCGAATACTTTCGCAAGGCACTGTAACTAAGTCATAAAAACTTTTTATACACTAGGACAGAGGGCAATGAAGAGAGTGTAGTGCTGAGGGATTATAAACGTGATAGTATATTTCAGAAATTGCGACAACAAAATCCTAAGAATCCAGTTTAATTTTGGGTACTCTACAGATACAACACATACTAGGTGGTTTTCAGGTACAGATGTGCATGTTATTCTAATATGTAACTAAAATTTCAAACAACTTTTGATTTTCCCACACATTCTCCCATTCTACAAAATGGTACAAATAAAAAGTACAACTGGTTCGACAAAAAAAAAAAAAAAAAAAAATGCTTTGTGGAGACCTGTGCATGGAAAATAAAAAAATGATGGTGATTTTTTTTGCATTTTTCAAAGTTATGGATTTTTAAAGTCTTAAAAACAACAACAAAAATATCACCATAATGATAATGTCCTATACAATATGAGTAAAGCTAAATTTTGGCTGCAAATTGAACCATAAAAATTAAGCTCATAAGAATTCTGAATATTTTTCAGCTTTCCAGTAAATTGTTCATCATGCTATCATTTAATATTTTGAAGTACAAACTAGCCTGCAAAAAATAAAATCCTCATACAGGTCCGTGAATGGAAAAAGAAAGGCTTTTGGAAAGTGGAGAGTAGAAACCAAAAATCAAAAATATGAACAATGGCTGTGGCAGGAAGGGGTAAAGGGGTTGCCGGGCTTAAATTTTTTTAAGGCCTATTCTCGGGATACGCCATAAATTTCTGATTGATAGAATGCTGACATCTGGCCCTCCCGTCCTGTATACCTTACCGGTCCGTAAGCAGAAAGCTCTGTCTGTTGTATAGCGGCAGGGCGCCTTCACTGCAGCTCAACTGCCACTGACTTCAATGAATTTTGAGCTTCAATGAAAGTGCCCAGCTGCTAGACAACAGATGGAGCTTTCTGCTTCCGACCCCATATTATGTTAAAGGACAGGCGCTGGAAGCTTCTCTGTACAGCTGATCAGACTGGGGGCCAGATGTCGGCCCTCTATTGATCAGATATTTATGGTCTATCCTGAGGATACATCATAAAAAAGCCCAGATGTCCCCTTTAATGTAATTGATGTAGTCTCCATTATGTATATGATTTTTGCAGGCTTCATCCAGATAAATGAAACAATTGACAATAAGTACAATAAGTCGGACACATGTGAATATTCCCTGACTGAAACAACTGCTGTGAGCAGAGGAAATCTTGTAGTTTCCTAACTGAGCTAGAATAATTAAAAGATGACCCAAAAAGAAAGAGGAAAGAAACTGCAAGAAAGAAACTTATGTATGAAGTCACACGAGGTCAGGACAAGCTGGGCAGGCTAGAATAGATATCGGCCACATTTACCTTGTAGAATGTCAATGTACATCACCTAGATATATAGGGGGAGACAAACGTGTTATGGAATGTCACACCACTGTTTAGGAGCAGATACTGAACCTCTCAATCATACAGATGTTGCCCCTTTTTAACTTGACAGCAAAAGAGTTAAGTGAGCAGGTTGAAGTTATAAAGTGTGACATCTGGAAATTCACTTCTCATGTTATTTTCTTTGGATGATAAGATGAGGAATCGCAGGAATTCTCACCTTAGCTTTATCAGTGCTGTGCAGAGCATCCATATATGTGGATATAACAATCCTGTAGATTTACTGTAAATATAACAAAGGATAAGAGGGATCAACTTCAGAAAGAAAATCTGCATAGCAGTACGGAGCGCAGCTAGTGGAGTAGACACATAATGGGATAAAGCTCCGAAATTCTGCTAATTTATACCTTCTTGTGTGGAATGATCTGTATCTGAGGATTCCATAGAGGACTCTCCTCAGGGTATAGATGTAAAAAAATAATTCAGTCTAATTATTCGTTTGTGATATAGATGTAGCAAACTATACCTTGAATCTGATAACTTGCTGCAGTATGATAAATTTATCACAATAAACTAATGAAAGCCATTGAAAAAGTCAAGTAAAAGTTTCTTAATTTAATTCAAGAGATAAATGGGCTGTTCCGAAATTGGACAAACCCCTGTTGAAGCCGGGGGAGGCTTAAAAAAAAAAAAAAAAATTATACTCAACTGGCCTCAGCACTCCATTGTCTGCCACTAGTGTCCTATTACCATTTCCTTACTAAAAACCTCTGAGGCCACTGATTGGTCTTTGTGGTCTTGTGGACTTCTGGCGATGATGGCACGGCACAAGACTGAGGGAACATTTGCAGTGGGCAACAGAGTGGCGGGGACAGGTAAATTACTTTTTTTCAGTTTTTTTTTTATTAATTTATTTTTTACACATTGTGTGCATTTTAACTTTTTTTTTTTGCTAATTTCTCCTGATTTATAAAAATTATTTGGATAGCCACATTTCTGCTGCTGGTGTTGGCAGCAGTAATTACATTCGGTCATCTCCCGTGTGGGAATTTCTTTCTACATTGCATAGTGGCTTAAGAGGTGGCCAGAAAATTCTCTGCGTATTTCAGCAGTTCTTATTTCACAAAAAACATCCTGCTCATTTTGCAGTGATAAAACATTCTGCCTTTGTACTGCCTCATCTGTGACGTTCTAACTAGGTGGAACTCCACCTTAAACAAGCTGGAGCATCTCTATGAGAACCAGAAAAGGGTGAAGGAATAATGCATTCAGCAGACCACAGGGACTATGTGTTACTTCGAGATGCATCATTGGAAGCTCATGAGTGAAGTGTGTGGGCTTCTCAAGCCCTTTGAAGAGGCCACCAAATTTGTATATCTCAGGCTAAGTGTAACGTCCTTGCCTGTCCAGGCTTTGGCGCCGTCCTCGGGGCGCACGCTGCGGCGCAGGAGGCATTCCCGGTTGTAATTCTTTTCTTGGGTTTTTCTTGTATTGTCTGAACACTGTCCTATTCTCTCACCTCCTTAATTGATTTTCCACCACGCCCTTCTCCTTCACCTTGCTTTCCCCCTGCTCCACTAAGAGTTAACTTTAGTCCTGCCTTTGTGATTGACAGCCTGTCCTCCTATCAAGTCTGGGGCGGGTTCTTTCTCCCTATTTATTGTTTGCTCACTTTCCCATTGGTGCCTGCTATTGCATTTCGCTTACTGGCTATACTCCTTGTTCCTTGTTACCTGCTCTTCTGATTTTCTGACCACTGGCTTTCCTTTGATTATTCTCTTGGATTTTGATTCTGTACTGCATTGCTCGATTGTTACCGACCCCTTGGCTAGCTGACCTCCCTTTGTTGTTTGTGCGTCCTGTCTGCGTTCTGTGTTGTCACTTATTCAGAGTAGGGACCGGCTCCAAGTTGTTCCTGTCATTAGGACAGTGAGACAAGTAGGTAGGGACAGGGTCTGGGTCAACTTTAGGGCTCACTGTCTCTCTCTGTATTCCCTTCCTCTCAGGTTTTTGCTGCAGCACTGGAGAATTGCTCTACTGGCAATTCCCCTACACTAAGTTCACATCTGCGCTGGCACTACAGAAACTTCCAAATATCTCTGGAGAGAAAAGTCCGGCACAGAAGACTTCTCTCTCCACCGAGTATGAAAATGGCGGACACCTGGCAGACCCCATTATAGTGAATGGGGTCTGTCAGTGTACACGGGTAATCACTGTTTTAGTGGTCTAACTCTCTATCATTCAGGTCCCCCAGAGCAGATGTGAGCCTAATCTAGGCAAAGCTAGGGGAGAAGACTGACCCTCAAGATGATGATGACAACCATGCTGGTGAAAAACACCAGCCACGTCAGGCCCCTAGTCCTATGCACATGCTGGCAAGGATGGCAGGCTGTATACTCTGCTGCTTACATAGAAACCATGCATATTATTACCATCAAGCAGAGGGATGAGTTCTGGAAGGCAGTGCTCTTATACCCTCACTATAAACCTAAAATGGAGGAATTCTTCCATGCCTCCATGCTTACCATAGTGTTTAGGGAGACCACTGCAACTGCCAGTTGCACATGTGCCCTGGTGGCCTCACCAACTCCAGTCCACCTCACTCAGCCAATGCTCCACTTCCTTTTCCAGAGCCACAGCTACAAGCATCAGAAGAGGAGATGAGTGAATCAAAGCTGGCAAAGTGGAATTCGATCCGAATTTCAGGAAATCTTTGATTCTGTAATGTCTCTGCCTGTTCGGGTCTCTGCGCCACCCTCCGCTCACATGCTGCGGCAAAGGAGGCGTGTTCAGTTTGGTTCCTTGTGTAGGTTTCTTGTTGCTCAGTCTGAACATGGTCCTAGACAATGTAATGGATTTCCAGCCACACCCATGTTCTGAGCATTTATCTCTGGACAGCATATAGTTAATCTAAGCCTTGCCTGTGTGATTGACAGCCTGTCTACCAATCCAGTCTGGGGCTTACCCAGACTTTCTATAAACAGGTTGTCAGCTCTCACATGGTCGCCGGTTATTGCACTGTCTTTGCCTCCTCTCTTTGTTATATCTCTTGCTGCTTTGTTACCTGATTCTCTGACCTTTGGCTTGCCTTGTGACTATTCTCTTGGATTTTGATTCTGTACTGCATTGCTCGTCTGTTACTGTACCCTTGGCTTCCTGACCTCTCTTTTTGTTTGTTTTGTCTGTGTGGTCACTTACTCAGTATAGGGCTCGTCTTCAGGTTGTCCTTTTACCGTTTAAGGTAACTGAGGCAATAGGAAGGGACAGTGGCTGGGGTGAGATTAGGGCTCACTTGTCTCTGTCCTTCCTCCCAGACCACTGCAGTAGTGTAGGGTATTGCTACATCTGGCAAGACCCTAACAGATTCACATCGAATCCGGATTTCCTCACGCTTCATGGTATCAAATCGCAATTTTTCCTAAAATGCCTGCTACACAGGTTAGGACAAGGGGCAAGGAACTCTGGGAATGTGGTATCATCCACAATGCCATGCGTGCAGCCAATCAGCAGCCAGTCAGCCAGCCCTGTAATGTCACAGCCCTATAAATACCCTCCGACATTTTAGATTCAGTCATTTTACAGTATACTTAGTGCAGGGAGAGACATCAGCAGGTGCTAGGGAAAGTGGTAGAAAAAACTTGAATACTGATATTTTGCTCAATCGAAGTTCAGGGAAAGAGCATTAGAAGTGTAGGGAAAGGATAGGGAGGAATTTATACAGAGTATTGAAGCAGAACAGGGTTTATTTGTGGTGTTTGCAGCCTGTGTAATAGGAACAATCCTACTACACCTTGCTTCACTGACTCCACAGTTATCTGTTATAAATCTCCGCAGTTATCTGTTATAACTCCTTTTCTGGGGGTTTATGAGTGGGGAAAAAATAAGGGGCTTATTCGCTGTTGTGTGTTGAAGGGAGAAAATTACAGGCCTTTTTGCCCTGTATTATTTTCCTTTTCATTTACTTATTTGATGTAACAGTATGTCAGGCAGAGAAGCGACAGGCCATGCCCCTTGGGAAGGGCACAGGCCTAAATGTTTTTGGTGCAGGCACAGGTTGCAGCAGAGTAAGGGGGGCTTGGCAGTAGGGGTCACTTCCAGAGGCCTGAGTTCCCAGTGTCGGCTAGCGGTAGTGTCTTGACCAGCAACCCAGCGGTTCTAGAATGGTTGACTCGGTCATCCACTTCATCCCAAGTGGACTCTGATCCAGTATAGAGAATGAGCTACTAGAGGACAGTCAGCAGCTACTGCTTAGCCAAGATCTGGAGGAGACATCCGCTGCTTCCTCCAGTAGGTGGGCAAGTAGTGATGAGTAGAGTGGCGTGGGAGCTGGTGTTGCGAGCGGTCAGGCTCTTCACTCAGAGACCGTTGAGGAGGACATTAGTGATGTGCAGACAGTACTCGATGATGATGTAGCAGATCGCAATTGGGAGCCAGGTGACAAAGGGGTTTCATCATCATCGGGAGAAGAGGGTGGTAGCTTGTGCATGAGGCAATGGTGGAGCTGTGGCATCCCAGAGCTGGCTATGGCTGGGCTGAGGGTGATCTCTGCAGTAATTGCATTGCATTATAGCCTGTATGACATAGCAGGGGGTCCTGAGTCTCACATAACACTGCGCCACCTAGTGAGTCTCACACATGCATTACACCTCCCATAGGATGGAATAGTAACCAAATGTCCAATGGAAGGACATCACATTGGTAAAGGGGAGGAGTCAGCTGATCACTGGGTCCCCATGGTAACACCCCATCAGGAAGGTCCTGTGTGAGGAGTTAGAAGTGTGGAATGTTAGGAGGAGGAGGTGAGGAGATAAATGTGATGTCCTGTGAGTATAGTGCAGGTATCTTCAGTTCTAGACAGGCCCAGGAAGGATGGAGAGCTGACATACTCCAGCTATTCAGAAAATCCTGTCCCCTGTCTGCCTAGCCATCGCCCTGAAGGAAGTCAAGCATCATCATCTTGTCAGTATGAAACTGTGGAGCTAACATTCTGGAACACGTGCTCCATAGCAAGTATCACAGGATCCAGAGGCCAAGGCCAGACCTGTGGAACATCCTGCCACCCTGACTATTGCACCCCGAAACTCTGAGCTATCAGGACCACATAACTTGAGTGGGGAATATTATGTGCTAGTATGGTGGTGGGCACCTCCTATGAGCCAAATAGGAACCCAGACGCACCTTAGGGCAGTAATACTGAAGCATAAAGGGATAGGAACACCTTTCATTAAGTCTACCCTGCACCCCAGGACTTTGCTGTGTCACCAGGCGTACCCCGTTATTGTATATTGAAGAAACTGTTTAAGTATTTGTGCCTCCACACCCATGAAAGTAAAAGTTCAACTTTACAACTGTTTCTGTGTCTGACTCTGCACTAACAACATCAGGACGCCCCAAACACCACCAGTCGGCACAGTATAGGGGAAGCGCCCCGGGGAAACAATCACCACCAACATTTGTGCAGCCCCCTCATCACCGGTACCAGTGGTGGTAACATGAGACAGCACCAGCACTGCGCCCTCATGCCCAGAGACCATGACAAGTCTGCGCTGTTTGCACCCCGCAATCCCAACTGCAGTGTTACCCCCCATCTGGTCACCGCAGAGCCATCAAGTCGGTAGTGTGGCCGGGAGTCAGCAGGGTGTCAGCAGGGGGGGGGGGGGGGGCAAACATGCCCGGGGGGGGCCACTAGGGGCGGGGGGGGAAACCGGCGGGGAAGGGGGGGGGGGGGGGGGGGGGGGGGGTGGGGGGGGGGGGGGGGGGGGGGGGGGGGGGGGGGGGGGGGGGGGCGCGGCGGGGGGGGGGGGGGGGGTTTTTTTTTGGTTGCCGGGGGATTTGAACATGGCTATATGTTGAATCTGTGGGCAGAACGTGAAGCATGGCCAGGGTGCCAATGTTGGCACCACAGCCCTGTGTCAACATATGCAGCATCACCATAAAGTGGCCTGGGAGAACCATGGTTCCAATGTGGTCGTCCAGCCTGCCACAGCAACTGCTGCAGCACCCAATTGCATGCACCCCATTTCAGGCAGTCAAGGCTCCACCACATCAGCTGAAGGAAGCTGTGTGTCCTTCCCATCACCTGCTGGTCGTGATGCTCCTCTACCTCCTAGTTAGTCATTGCGTCAGCAATCGATCACAAAAGTGATTTAGAAGAGACAACAGTATGCATGCACTCATCCAACGGTGCAGAAGCTGAACAAGCTCCTGTCCAAGTTGCTGGTGCTGCAGTCACTCCCTTTCCAAGTGGTGGAATCTGCACCTTTCAGAGAATTCATGGCTTGCGCCGAGCCGAGGTGAAGAGTCCCAAGTTGTCATTTCTTTGCCAAAAAGGCAGTACCAGCCCTGCACAAATATGCAGAACAGAAGGTGGGCCAGTCCTTGAGCCAGTCGGTGTCTGCCAAAGTGCATGGAAGCACCGACGTGTGGAGCTGTAACTATGGTCAAGGGCAATATATGTCCTTTATGACCCACTGGGTGAATGTGGTTGCTGTCCAGACACACCATATACTTGGCTAGGTGACGCCGCTTCTGCCTCCATCTTCTCACGCTGTTGGTCCTGCAACAATGTCCGCCTCATCCTCCACTGTGTCCTCAGCCTCCACTGCAGGGACAATTCACAGTGCTCCTCCAGCTTACCACATGTGCAGGGCACAGCGGTGTCATGCTGTTCTACACCTCGTTTGCCTGGGCGAATGAAGTCACACAGGAGAGGAACTGCTCCATGTCCTTCATCAAGAAATTGAATCCTGACTTTCTCCATGACAATTCAAATCAGAACCATGGTGACTGACAATGGGAAGAACATGGTGTCAGCGCTGTATCAAGGAGGGCTAAGCCATGTGCCCTGCATGGCGCACATGTTCAGTCCTGTTGTCAAGCGTTTCCTTAAGTCTTCAACCCAGGGTTGGACTTGCCCACTGGGGAACCGGTGAATCCACTGGTGGGCCCCGAGCCCCGACTATTAGTCCTCATGTCATGGGGGCCCAATTGGGATCCTGACCATCCCGATCGGGCCCCTGTCCAGTGGCGGGCTCGGCAGGGTATGGCCAGCTGGAGATGGCCGGGGCCCCGGACCACTATGATAGCGGTCGAGGAAAGCCTGGTTCTCCGACCGCTATACATATTGTTAATGGAAAGGGGCCCTGGCATATTGCAGGCCCCTTTCCAATAGATGACAGCCCAAGGGAGGTGACTGAAAATAATAAATATGTATTCTCAACTCTCCGGGGCACAGCGTCCTCTCCGGCGCACAGCGTCCTCTCCGGCTCTCTTCCATCATGTGACTGAGGCCTGTGACGCTGAGGCCCAATCACAGGCCTCAGCAGCGACGTCAGAAAAGGGCCTGAAGACGTTGAAGACGACAGGATGGAGCGAGGATGCCAAGGAAAGGTAAGGCAAGGTAAGTATGAGTGTTTGTTATTTTTAATCACTTCCCCTGGTCCTCCGATTATTATAATCTGGGGTCTAGTAATAGCACTGAAGTGGAGGGGGGCTATTGGGCGCATATAATATTGTGTGGGGGCCACTGTGGAGCTTATAATACTGGGTGGGGGCCACTGTGGAGCTTATACTCCATATAGTGGCTCCTTCATTTTTTTTTTTTTAATTACGCCAGGGCAGGTGAAAAAAACAAAACAAAACAAAAAAAAACAAACTTTCTTTCCTGTCCCCAGTGTCTCCCAGCGCAGTTTGGTCCTGCAGTTCTGTTGTTTTCTTCCAGCTGACGTTCCCCCTGCATGTGACTACCTGTGACATCACGTGACCCCTGAGGCCAATCAGCGGCCTAAGGGAAGGGTCCTGGGACGTCACAGCCAGTGAGGAATTCCGGCAAAAAGAAGACAGAGGAGCTGCAGGACCAGACCGTGCTGGGAGGACACCGGAGCACCGGAGACAGGTGAGTATGTTTAGTATGTTTTTTTTTTTTTTTTTTGGGGGGGGGTAGGGGGGATTCACCTCCCCCGGACTAATTATAAAAAAAAGAAAAAAAATTATACTGGACAACCTCTTTAAAGTGTGGCGCATTAGGGGGGTATATTAAAGGGGTTGTCCAGGCATAATTTGTTATGGTTTATCCTCAGGATAGGCCATAGATACCTGATCTGTAGGGGGCTGACCCGGGACCGATCAGCTGTATGGAGCCACTTCTGATGCCTGTACTGTACATGATGCCCGTACTGTACACAATACAGGGCCAGAAGCAGAAAGCTCTGTCCACTGTATAGGGGCTGGGCACCTTCACTGTATCTCAACACTTATTGTTAGTAAGAGCTGAGCTGCAGTGACGGCGCCGGGCTGCTATACAGCGGATGGAGCTTTCTGCTTCCGGCCCTGTGTTGTGTACAGAACGGGCTCCGGAAGTGGCTCCAAACAGCTAATGGGGCCGTGTGTCAGCCCCCTACCGATCAGGTATTTATGGCCTATCCTGTGCATAGACCATAAAAAAGATTTACCCTGGACAACCCCTTTAATATGCCCCACACAGTTTAATGCCCCCCCCCACAGGATGTTAGCCCCCATCACTGCTCCCACACAATATAATGACCCCATCACTGTTCCCCATACAGTATGGGGGACCAGTGAAGAGGCCACTATGTGGGGGGACCAGTGAAGTGACCATAGAAAAATTTGGCCCAGACAACCCCTTAAAAGAGGTCATCCATAAACTGGAACGACCACTTTGGCAGCGGCCAGGGAGGTGTAAAAATAAGAAAATTTTTAAAAAAAAGCATACTCACCTGTCCCCAGCACCCCGTTGTCCCCTGCCTGTGTCTGTTCGGTCTCATGGCGGCACCTCATTTCTGGAAATCCTGTACCTAGTTGGTCTTAGCGATCACATGAGGTGCAGGACTCCCAGCAAGGATTCGCCGGCATGAGACTGAATGGACACTGGCAGCGGACAACGGAGCACCGTGGACAGGTGAGTATGCTTTTTAATTTACTTATTTTTTACTTTACACCTCCCGTCAGCTACATGGGTTGCTCCAATTCCTGGACAACCTCTTTAAAGGATTTATCCATCCTTCTAATATTGATGGCCTGTCCTTAGGATAGGCCATCAATATTACATCTGCGATGATACAACAGCCAGGACCTCTGCAGATCAGCTTTTACAGGACAGTGCGGCTACAGGTAAAGGTATTAATTTTTGGAGCCATGCTGTTCACTTGCCATACAAGGTGTAGCAGTAGGTTTATGTAGTGCAGTGGTGCACATGGTATAGTGGGTGAGCAGCATGGCTCCCGGCATGTTATTACCTTTAGCCGCCCTGTCTCGGTACCGCTGATCTGCAGGGGTCCTGATAGTGGGCCCCTAGAAACAATTCCACTGGTGAGCCCTAGACATCCCAGTCCAACACTGCTTCAACCCATCTGCAAGAAATCCTAAAAATGGGCAGGAAACTTTGCATGCATGCACTTCAGCCACTCGTATGCAGCGGCAGAACGGCATCCCCCAACATAGGCTGATATGCAACATTTCTAACAGTTGGAATTCCACCCTCCGTATGTTGGACCGACTGTACGAACAGAGAAAGGCCATAAACAATTTCTTGATGATCCAAGCAGACAGAGATACTCCACTGTGTAACTTTGATGTTAGCCAGTGGCAGCTCATGTGTGACACCTGTCGTTTGCTCGTGCCCTTTGAGGAGGCCACTTTATTAGTCAGTCGCCTGGACTATGGGATGAACAATGTCATTCCACTGATTCATATCCTGGAAAAGATGCTGGTAAATCTGGCTGGTCAGAGAACTGGAGACGTGGCGCCTACATCTCACAGCCACTTGATCCCTGTGGGGGCTGAACTGGAGGATGAGGAGGACATTGGAGCACAAGCAATATGTAGCGAAATGGGTGGTTTTTCAACACAGTTGACAGGAGAGGTGGAGCAGGAGCAGTTGGAAGAGCAAGAGGGAGATGAGGAAGACGAGGCAAATGACCCAGACACACTGTGGCAGTATGCAGTAGAGATGGATGCAGGGAGTCCCTCCAAGTCACTTGCACAAATGGCCTTGATAAAAGAGACCGGTTTCTTCTGGCTATCTGCCTCAGCTACTATTCTGAAGCTGCCACCCACCTGATGCCACACATCTGATGCCAAGTGCTTCTTACAGTCACCATCGTCAGCGGGTACTGTTTGTGCCACCCACCTCCCCACTCTGTCACCAGGTCACTATATGGCCTCCTCATGCTGCTGCAACCTCCACATTATGTCACCTTGTCACTCTGTGTCCTCCTCATGCTGCTGCTACCGCAACACTATGTCACTTCTCATGCTGTTCCCACCCTCCCCACTCCATGACTATTTTGCCTTTTTGGCCTGGTTGATATCATCATTTATTTGACCTGTCAGAAGGAAGTAAAAATGAGACGCACAACGGATCATGTCTGTGTAGCAGCTGAAAGGCCTGTATGGTTCCTTCAGAATTGGCTAATGATTTGGTAGCCAAAAGCAGGAGTGGGTACAAAACACAGAAGACATGCAAATATTCCATTCACGTGTCATGTCTGTTTTGGAAAAGGAGTGCGCTCTTTCACACTACAGTAGGATGTTGGGCCTCTGCACGGTTCTTTATACCTGGCACTAACAT
The DNA here is from genome assembly GCA_947044405.1 of Leptodactylus fallax. Classification (NCBI taxonomy): domain Eukaryota; kingdom Metazoa; phylum Chordata; class Amphibia; order Anura; family Leptodactylidae; genus Leptodactylus; species Leptodactylus fallax. Next base: position 816,347 of record CAMRHE010000320.1, read on the forward strand.
GGACCTGTAGGGCTGAGTTCACACTTGAGTTAGTTGGTCAGTTTTGGCCCCGTAACTGGCCAAATAAGTGAAGTGTGCAGCAGTTCTAAGAGCAACGCCTGTCATGTGCGTGTCATACTGACTCACAGTATTGTGTCACTACCACAGTAGGCTCCCTATGCGTGTTACTGCAAGGCACAGTGTTCTACACCACTATACAGGCTCTCTGCAGCCAGGAAATAGTTGTTTTTTAACGCGATTCACCGCAAATTAATTCAGATCGAATCAAATCATTTTGGAAAATTCGGTGAACCGGCCCAATCGAATTTTTGAAAAATTCGCTCATCCCTAATTATAGTATGTGGAGGATCCTAAAGGGCATTATACAATGTGTGCACGGCAGTAAAGAACATTGTCATTTGTGGGGGAATTAAGAGGCATTGATATGTGTCAGGATTTTGATTTTTTTTTTCAATCTTGCAATGGAATTTTGTAACAAATCATCCAGTGCTCATATGAACAGGGTAGTAGGTCACCCGCACAGCTGTAATATGGATGTATTCTATGCTCTGTATTACAGCTACAAGTCCTGGTATGTGACTTATGTAGGAGTCGACAACCTTAACTACTGCATGACACAGCGAGTATCTTATCTCAGGGATTTTTTTTTTATTTAAATCTACAACCTTAAATCTACAAGCCACACAAAAAAGTCACCTACCTCTGGTTTAGTAAATGTTGAGCATATCTTAGTGCTTATTTACGGGACTTATACATTCTGTATATAGATACTTTGTGATATTTTCTTGATATGTAAATTTATTTGGTTATTTTAAAGCAATTATGACCAAAAATGAAGAAAACATATATTTTCATACATTTTGTCTCAGTTGAATAATTAGATTTCTTGTTTGTATTCAGGGTGTACATCGGGGAGTCTTGTGGAGGTCTCTCTGGATATTGAGTTGTCTGCCTAGAAATGTATAACATGTCCATGTAATGATTCCTTCTATGATCAGACTGGCCGGATCCTATGATGGGGCTGTGTTATATAATGTACATTACTGCTGATGAAACCTCTCCTCTCTTCTTCTATTTGTCATACTATACAATATACAGTATTTTGCCATAATACATGGATGTTCTGCACAGCAGAGATGAAGCCAAGGTAAGTACCATGTGTATGCTGAGAGTGAGGCAGATATTATTACTGGTAAATTATTATTACTGTTCTCATGATAGATAATCCACTGAGCAGTGCAGAAAATGACTATCACATGTATTACTATGAGGAGACTATAATGATGTATAATATGTATTAACCACTAGCACAAAATCCAGTTATGTTATAATGAATCAGAAAATCATTTTTGGGAGCAAAATTGGATATGATTGAAATAAAATAATGGGCACAGAGATATCTGGAGTGGTGCTAGGGTGAAGAAAGTCCAAAATCAAGAATCTGATTGGGTTGAGCTATACTAAAATCCTACCAGACATGTATCACACCCTAAAGAAAGCCCTTGTAAGCTAGATGTGATAAGTGCGTGTTCAGACAGGTATTGTGTAAATTTTCTCAGAGAGAAATAACTCTATAGTCTAAGTCTATGGTATGACTTACTGTACGTCTCCCCGAATGATAGGTAAAATCCTGTAGGCTATGATTGGATGTGCTACAGATGACTCTGTAAAACCAGACTTTGTGTTTATGTAACCTATGGGGGGAGGGGGGCAAGGCTAGTTCTAGGCACCATGTACTAGTGTCCTAATGTAAAATTAGAATTTCTATTTTCAATAAGTTAAAGTTAAAGCAACTATAACTGCATAAGTTGATGAATGGAAATTTAGGGTTTGAGAGATGTTTTGCTAGTAGTTTAAAGGGGATTTGGTTCCTGGATGTTATACTGGTATCTCTAGAAGTAGGGTGGTGGGTTCATTGGACTGGCTGTCCACAGAGTAACATTAAAGATTTGAGGGCACAAGTTGTAAGGTTTCCGGGTGCTTGATAGTGAAGATGCAGCAAGACAGAATGGAATCTTTGCTTCGAATAGTATTCAATGTTTGGGGATTCTTCTATTAGCATGCAGAGATTGCCAAATATTGGAACAGCAAAAGATTAGTCCCTTCAAACGGGTTGCTCATCACTGGAACACTAACATTTTTCACTTATTTGGTTTCTCTCTCTTCATGGCCACTTAGACATTCTTGTAACAATTTCTTGTCTGCCTGAGGAAGGAAGCAGAGTTGTCTAAAATATTGTATCTAGCATATGAAGGAGAAAAATCCAAAAAGACATTCATAAAGTGAAAGTTTTGTCACACAGTGCTGTCTCTACTTACTGAGAGATCTAGAGAACATGAGAGGGCAGAGGACATGAACCTATCTGAACCACATTAGTCTACTTATACCTGGTCATTCCAGCTGATTTTGTTGCTTTTTTGGAAGATTGCTGCTGAATCAATTAGGTCATACTGTATGTAGAAATTTCATGACCACATGATCCACTCTCAGATAGCTGAGAATCAGTGAACCGCCAGTAATGCTAGTGAGAATCAGTGTACCGTCAGTAACGCTAGTGAGAATCAGTGTACCACCAGTAATGCTAGTGAGAATCAGTGTACCGCCAGTAATGCTAGAGAGAATCAGTGTACCACCATTAATGCTAGTGAGAATCAGTGTACCACCATTAATGCTAGTGAGAATCGTGTACCGCCAGTAACGCTAGTGAGAATCAGTGTACCGCCAGTAATGCTAGAGAGAATCAGTGTACCACCATTAATGCTAGTGAGAATCGTGTACCGCCAGTAATGCTAGTGAGAATCAGTGTACCGCCAGTAATGCTAGAGAGAATCAGTGTACCGCCATTAATGCTAGTGAGAATCAGTGTACCGCCAGTAACGCTAGTGAGAATCAGTGTACCGCCAGTAACGCTAGTGAGAACCAGTGTACCGCCAGTAATGCTAGTGAGAATCAGTGTACCGCCAGTAATGCTAGTGAGAATAATCAGTGTACCGCCAGTAATGCTAGTGAGAATCAGTGTACTGCCAGTAATGCTAGAGAGAATCAGTGTACTGCCAGTAATGCTAGTGAGAATAATCAGTGTACTGCCAGTAATGCTAGTGAGAATCAGTGTACCACCAGTAATGCTAGTGAGAATCAGTGTACCGCCAGTAATGCTAGTGAGAATCAGTGTACCACCAGTAATGCTAGTGAGAATCAGTGTACCACCAGTAATGCTAGTGAGAATCAGTGTACCGCCAGTAATGCTAGTGAGAATAATCAGTGTACCGCCAGTAATGCTAGTGAGAATAATCAGTGTACTGCCAGTAACGCTAGTGAGAATCAGTGTACCGCCAGTAATGCTAGTGAGAATCAGTGTACCGCCAGTAATGCTAGTGAGAATCAGTGTACCGCCAGTAACGCTAGTGAGAATCAGTGTACCGCCAGTAATGCTAGCTGTTTTTTGCGGGTTTTTCTTTTTTTATGAATATATAGTAAAAAAACAAAACAAAAACTAAAACCGTAAGACAGATCTTGCTGCATTTTATTAAAAAAATACAAAAAAAAATAACACACGTAAGGCTATTCACAATTTCCTTTTCAACAACCTGCAACGTGTCTTATTTATCTGCATCTCTAAAGAGCCCTCAAAGTCTCTAAAACCAAAACTTTTGGAAAATTTGAGTCAAATCTGGTTTGATCCAAGCCAGTAAACTAAACTGTAAAAGTAAAACAGATGCACTGATGTGTCCACCCTTAAACTAAAGCTAATTTGGTTATGAACAATTTCTCATTAAACCAATTCAAACCAATATTACGACATGTTGACAAACCCCTTAAAGGGATCATTTTGTGACTAACATATTAATTGCTGTAGACTCTTCACTGCTTATCGGGCACAGCACAGTGCATTGTATAGTGACTGGGTTTGGTATCGCAGCTCAGCTCCATTAATTTGAATGCAATTGAACTGGAGCACGGTCATGTGACGGATGGACATATCACTGGCATAAAAAGAGGAAGTGGAGCTCAAGATCACAGTCCCTGATAACCTATTTTTAAGCTGCTCATAGACACACATGGCATATAATGATGTAAAACCATGTTGTTTTGTAAAGCTGCTCATCTTATGTAAACACATGTCCAGACAAATCCAGCCAAGGAAACAGTAAAGGATGGATACAAGCATACACAGTGGGTACAGAAAGTATTCAGACTCCTTAAAATTTTTCACTCTTTGTTTCATTGCAGCCATTTGCTAAAAGCAAAAAAGTTCATTTTATTTCTCATTAATGTACACTCCGCTCCCCATCTTAACAGAAAAAAAAAACAGAAATGGAGATAGCTTTGCAAATTTATTAAAAAAGAAAAACTGAAATATCACATGGTCATAAGTATTCAGACCCTTTGCTCAGTATTGAATAGAAGCAATGAGTCTTCTTGGGAATGATGCAACAAGTTTTTCACATCTGGATTTGGGGAACCTCTGCCATTCTTCCTTGCAGATCCTCTCCAGTTCCGTCAGGTTGGATGGTGAACGTTGGTGGAGCCATTTTCAGGTCTCTCCAGAGATGCTCAATTGGGTTGAGGTCAGGGCTCTGGCTGGGCCAGTCAAGAATGGTCACAGAGTTGTTCCGAAGCTGCTCCTTTGTTATTTTAGCTGTGTGCTTAGGATCATTGTCTTGTTGGAAGGTGAACCTTCGGCCCAGTCTGAGGTCCAGAGCACTCTGGAAGAGGTTTTCTTCAAGGATATCTCTGTACTTGGCCACATTCATCTTTCCTTCAATTCGTCCTGTCCCCCATAGCATGATGCTGCCACCACCATGTTTCACTGTTGGGATTGTATTGGGCAGGTGATGAGCAGGGCCTGGTTTTCTCCACACATACCGCTTACAATTAATGCCAAAAAGTTCAATCTTCGTCTAATCAGACCAGAGAATCTTATTTCTCATAGTCTGGGAGTCCTTCATGTGTTTTTTGGCTTTCATATGTCTTGCACTGAGGAGAGGCTTCCTTCGGGCCACTCTGCCATAAAGTTCCGACTGGTGGAGGGCTGCAGTGATTGTTGACTTTGAGGAACTTTCTCCCATCTCCCTACTGCATCTCTAGAGCTCAGCCACAGTGATCTTTGGGTTCTTCTTTACCTCTTTCACCAAGGCTCTTCTCCCACCATTGCTCAGTTTGACTGGACGGCCAGGTCTAGGAAGAGTTCTGCTCGTCCCAAACTTCTTCCATTTAAGGATTATGGAGGCCGCTGTGCTCTAAGGAACCTTGAGTGCTGGAGGAATTCTTTTGTAACCTTGGCCAGATCTGTGCCTTGCCACAATTCTGTCTCTGAGCTCCTTGGGCAGTTCCTTTGACCTCCTGATTCTCATTTGCTCTGACATGCACTGTGAGCTGTGAGGACTTATATAGACAGGTGTGCGCATTTCCTAATCAAGTCTAATCAGTCTAATTAAACACAGCTGGACTCCAATGAAGGAGTAGAACCATCTCAAGGAGGATCAGAAGGAAATGGACAGCATGTGAGTTAAATATGAGTGTCACAGCAAAGGGTCGGAATACTTATGACCATGTGATATTTCAGTTTTTCTTTTTTAATAAATTTGCAAAGATATCTCCATTTCTGTTTTTTTTCTGTCAAGATGGGTAGCTGAGTGTACATTAATGAGAAATAAAATGAACTTTTTTGCTTTTAGCAAATGGCTGCAATGAAACAAAGAGTGAAAAATGTTAAGGGGTCTGAATACTTTCTGTACCCACTGTATGAGGTCTAAAACAGAAGGAACCAAATAAATATGAAAAATGTATGTAACAACCTATAGACTTTATAAGGCTTATACAATGCTTTGCACATAAGATGAATAGACTTGTATAACTTATTTGTTGCACTTTGTTAAGGTGGAGTTGAGAAATAATATCACCTCCATCATTCTCCTGGGACTTCCAAATCTTCAAAACTTCACATTTCTGTTCTTCTCTCTACTGGTTCTTATATACTGTGGGACCATTTCAGGAAACCTTCTTATCATGGTCTTGTATTTAGTGAGTAAGACCCTTCGGTCCCCCATGTACTTCTTTATTACACAGCTATCATTGTGTGACCTCCTGATCACTACAGATTTTGTCCCCATCCTGCTTCACACTGTACTGTGTAGAGGAAGTGTTATAAGTCTCATCGGCTGCATCATCCAGTTTTCTGTGTTTGCCCTATCAGACTCTTCAGAATGTCTTCTCCTGTCAGTGATGTCTTATGACCGGTATGTGGCTATCTGTAATCCCCTCCGGTATCACTCCATCATGACTCATAAGTTTTGTGTGACATCAGTAATTGGGATTTGGTTGATATGTTTCATCATAGCTCTGATCTATATGATTTGTATGTCTAATTTCTACTTCTGTGGCCCACATATCATTGACCATTATTACTGTGACTTAGAACCTATACTGCAGCTCTCCTGCTCCGTCACATCAACAGTTCATAAATTTGGTCACATAATAGGATTTATTTTTATTACAATACCTTTTATAGTCATAGTCATGTCCTATGTGTACATTGTCATCACCATTCTGAAGATCCCATCCAATACCAGAAGACATAAAGCCTTCTCCACCTGTAGCTCCCACCTCATTGTAGTTTCCATATTTTATGGGACATTACTCATTGTTTATTATGTTCCAACAAGAGGAGAATCCGTAGTTATGGGCAAGGTCTTGTCCATGATGTATACTGTGGTGACCCCTCTGCTTAACCCCATCATATACACCCTGAGGAACAAAGACTTTAAGGAAGCTTTACATAAACTGAAACACATTTTCTAGTTTGGTGGTTTGAGGGAAAAAAAAAGTACCCATGTATCACTGACCTGCTAATTGTTTTATATCAAGTAACATTTCAATCAGAATAAAGGTTTTTTTTTTTTCTGCATTGCATTATAATGTACATATACTACAGAATTAGAGATGGGCAAACCTCTCGAGATTAGTTTCACAAATATTCACAGGCATCTTCAGTCACCTTTTGGCCTCCTGGGTGACATAAGGATCATTGTAGACTACGATTGGGCCTCAGTAGTCATTCAGAGCATATCAATGTCACAACACTTTGACGTTACCAAGGAGGCAGGAGTAGGATCAAAGATGAGTGCTAGGGAGCCCAGGAGAGGTAAGGAAAGGAGAGTAAGGCAGCTTCTTATTTTTCAGCATCTCCCCTGGGGTCTGAAATACGATTTTGTGGATAACAAATTCCAAAAATCTAAGGTTTGTCTGAACCCAACATTTTTGGAGAATTAGAAACAAACCTGTCTTGTCAAAAAACGATTTTCTCATCTGTAAATAATACTAAAGCTTCCTGACAGAATCAAGCTTAATAATGAATGCCTCTCTATTTTATTTGCTCCATTAAATATGACCAGCAGATAAAGCAGAATTGACCAGTTTTGTTCTTAAAGAGGTTGTCCTGTTAGGGACACTTATCCTGTGGATAGGGGATAAGTGTCTGATCACTGGGGCCCAACAGCCTGGTCCCTCAGTGATCAGGAAGATGGGATATCGAAAGACCCCCTAAGGACTCCTTGTGAATCAGTGCACTTGAGTGATCTGCATTCATATCACTTCTTCACAGCCCCATATGAATAGAGTGCTGGTCATGAAAATGCACTGATGCTCCATTCACAAGGAAGCCTTAGGGCGACTTTCACTCCATTCAAAAATGCCCTTATATCATTCAGTACATCATTTAGGTAATATTTAATCATTTATTTGATTCACAGGAGCTGAAACAAAATGGAGGTAAATTTTAGAATTTTCAATTTTTTTCAATAATGCATTCATTTAACCCTTACACATTTACAAGGTGTTAAAAGGAAAAAAAAATGTAACCATAAATTTGTTGCACAATTTATCTCTGGTACAGAAATGTCTCACATATGGATGTAAACAGCTGTTTAGCCACATAACAGGTTGTAGAGGAGAAGGAGTTTCCCTTCTTTAAAAAAATATATGCATGTATGTATGTATATGTGTGTAACACAGTAAACACTGCAAACAGAGCACAGTGCAGAAATTCTCCCCCCAATCCGATGATTTTCCTCTGTCTAAAATTAAATAAATCTACTAATATCTGCTCTTATGGTCAGGGTATAACCATAAAAAACCATACTCATTTATACACCCCTACCATAAAGTAGACCAAATCTTAGAGGGTAACATACAGTACAGACCAAAAGTTTGGACACACCTTCTCATTCCAAGAGTTTTCTGTATTTTCATGACTATAAAAATTGTAGATTCACACTGAAGGCATCAAAACTATGAATTAACACATGTGGAATTATATGCTTAACAAAAAAGTGTGAAACAACTGAAAATATGTCTTATATTCTAGGTTCTTCAAAGTAGCCACCTTTTGCTTTGATTACTGCTTTGCACACTCTTGGCATTCTCTTAATGAGCTTCAAGAGGTAGTCACCTGAAATGGTTTTCATTTCACAGGTGTGCCCTGTCAGGTTTAATAAGTGGGATTTCTTGCCTTATAAATGGGGTTGGGACCATCAGTTGTGTTGTTCAGAAGTCAGGTGGATACACAGCTGATAGTCCTACTGAATGGAGTGTTAGAATTTGTATTATGGCAAGAAAAAAGCAGCTAAGTAAAGAAAAACAAGTGGCCATCATTACTTTAAGAAATGAAGGTCAGTCAGTCCGAAAAATCGGGAAAACTTTGAAAGTGTCCCCAAGTGCAGAGGCCAAAACCATCAAGCGCTACAAAGAAACTGACTCACATGAGGACTGCTCCAGGAAAGGAAGACCAAGAGTCACCTCTGCTGCGGAGGATAAGTTCATCCGAGTCACCAGCCTCAGAAATCACAGGTTAACAGCAGCTCAGATTAGAGACCAGGTCAATGCCACACAGAGTTCTAGCAGCAGACACATCTCTACAACAACTGTTAAGAGGAGACTGTGTGCAGCAGGCCTTCATGGTAAAATAGCTGCTAGGAAACCACTGCTAAGGACAGGCAACAAGCACAAGAAGAACACAAGGAATGGACATTAGACCTGTGGAAATCTGTGCTTTGGTCTGATGAGTCCAAATTTGAGATCTTTGGTCCCAACCACCGTGTCTTTGTGCGACGCAGAAAAGGTGAACGAATGGACTCTACATGCCTGGTTCCCACCGTGAAGCATGGAGGAGGAGGTGTGATGGTGTGGGGGTGCTTTGCTGGTGACATTGTTGGGGATTTATTCAAAATTGAAGGAATACTGAACCAGCATGGTTACCACAGCATCTTCCAGCAGCATGCTATTCCATCCGCTTTGCGTTTAGTTATTATTATTATTATTATTATTATTATTGTTTATTTATATAGCACCATTAATTCCATGGTGCTTTACATTTGCGGATTTACATACGGTACACCAGATATACAAAACAGATAATGCTAACAGAGACCAACTGGTACAGTGGGATAGAGGGCCCTTCCCGCAAGGGCTTACAATCTATGAGGGAAAAGAGATAGAGACAGAAGGTGGGGGTAGAGGCTGTACAGATAGTGGTGTGGTGACAGTAGCGTTATTGGAGGTTGTAGGCTTTCTTGAATAGGTGAGTCTTCAAGGCCTTCTTGAAGCTTGTGACTGTGGGGGACAGTCTTATGTGTCTTGGTAATGAGTTCCAGAGTATGGGGGATGCCCGGGAGAAGTCTTGGAGTCGATTGTGTGAAGAGCGGATAAGAGCAGAGCAGAGTAGGAGATCTTTGGAAGATCAGAGGTTACGTGCAGGCAGGTAGCGGGAGATTAGGTCGGAGATATATGGAGGGGACAGGTTGTGGATGGCTTTGTATGTCAGCATTAGTAATTTGAATTCTATTTCCTGGGCAATGGGTAGCCAGGCAAGGGATTGGCAGAGGGGAGCAGCCGATGAAGAACGGGGGGAGAGGTGTATTAGGCGAGCAGCACAGTTTAAGGTGGACTGGAGGGGGGCGAGGGTGTTAGCTGGGAGGCCATGGAGAAGGGTGTTACAGTAGTCTAGGCGGGAGATTATGAGGGCATGGACTAGCATCTTTGTAGTTTCAGGGGTGAGGAAGGAGCAGATTCGGTGGATGTTCTTGAGTTGGAGGCGGCAGGAGGTGTTGAGGGTTTGAATATGCGACTTGAAGGATAGGTCAGAGTCTAAGGTTAGCCCAAGGCAGCGGGCCTGTGGGACTGGGGTGAGAGTGGTTCCATTAATTTTGAAAAATGGGTCAGGTAGGGGGGCCGTGCGAGGAGGGGTGAAGATTATGAACTCCGTTTTCTCCATGTTGAGTTTGAGAAAGCGGGGAGGAGAGAAAGGAGGCTACGGCTGCTAGATATTCTGGGACTGTAGACAACAGGGAGGTAATGTCTGGTCCAGAGAGATATATTTGGGTGTCGTCAGCATAGCAATGGTAATGGAAACCGTGGGATTCTATGAGTTGGCCAAGGCCTAGGGTGTAGATTGAGAACAGGAGGGGCCCTAGGACAGAGCCTTGAGGGACACCTACAGAAAGAGGGTGTGGCGGGGAGGTGGTGTGTGAGTGGAAGATGCTGAATGTGCAGTTGGTGAGGTATGAGGAAATCCAGGAAAGGGCCAGGTCTGAGATGCCAAGGGATGAGAGAGTTTCTAGCAGGAGGGAATGGTCGACTGTGTCAAAGGCAGAGGAGAGGTCGAGGAGGAGGAAGACAGAATAGTGACGTTTGGCTTTGGCAGTTAGAAGGTCGTTAGTGACCTTGGTTAGGGCAGTTTCTGTGGAGTGATGGGGTCTGAAGCCTGACTGTAGTCTGTCAAGGAGCATATTGGACGAGAGTTAGGAAGTTAGTTCGGAATGGACAATTTGCTCTAGTAGTTTTGAGGCGTACAGGAGCAGTGAGATGGGGCAATAGTTGGCTGGAGAGGATGGGTCCAGGGAGGGTAGGTGTGACGGTAGCATGTTTGAAGGCAGAAGGGAAGGATCCAGTGGCTAGGGATAGGTTGAAGAGATGGGTTAGGGCAGGAGTAATGTCTTCCGAGAGTTTTGGGATGAGATGTGACTGGATTGGATCGAGTGCACAGTTTAGTTGGACCATCATTTATTTTTCAACAGGACAATGACCCCAAACACACCTCCAGACTGTGTAAGGGCTATTTGACCAAGAAGGAGAGTGATGGGGTGCTACGCCAGATGGCCTGGCCTCCACAGTCACCAGACCTGAACCCAATCAAGATGGTTTGGGGTGAGCTGGACCGCAGAGCGAAGGCAAAAGGGCTAACAAGTGCTAAGCATCTCTGGGAACTCCTTCAAGACTGTTGGAAGACCATTTCAGGTGACTACCTCTTGAAGCTCATCAAGAGAATGCCAAGAGTGTGCAAATCAGTAATCAAAGCAAAAGGTGGCTACTTTGAAGAACCTAGAATATAAGACATATTTTCAGTTGCTTCACACTTTTTTGTTAAGTATATAATTCCACATGTGTTAATTCATAGTTTTGATGCCTTCAGTGTGAATCTACAATTTTTAGTCATGAAAATACAGAAAACTCTTGGAATGAGAAGGTGTGTCCAAACTTTTGGTCTGTACTGTACCTCCACAACAAAAATCCACAATGTACACTAGAGGAAAATGGTTGCAAACTAAAGGGCAACTAATAAATAACCTCCCTGACCACAACAATAAGGGATCGAACAGATCCAACAGCGTAGCAAGATACTGGTTCCAGTGAAAAGCAAATAATAGGATAAAACACAATGAGGCTACTGGCCTAATGCCACACCAACAAGATCACACCTCCATTTGTCATATGTGGGTCAGTAAAAGTACAATGTAGGGCACATTAGGGATAGACCCTTTTTGACTGAACGTCAGAATGATCTGGCTTGTGGTTTCTCTAACATGACCCCACTCATAAAGAGACCAAAGGGAACATTGGTAAGACTGTTCTGTATCTACAGGTATAATATATTTTTTTAAATTGATAAACATTGTTGCTGGACAGGTCACTGCTGTTCCACTTTTCCATCTTCATTGGCCTGAGTTGATCAGGCTATCATACATTACTGGTTTTATATTATGTGATATGGTCTGCGATTGCTGGTTTTGCATTATCGACACTGTGGCAGAGAGCGTTAATGCTTTCAATGGCTCTTGTGCAAGTTGTAATAGAGAATCAGTAGATCCTGGCGCCCCCGTGACAGAGTAATGGTGGGTTAGTAAGGTAATAGAACAGTACTAAGCTGTTCAGATAAGGCTTGCTGCTGCTCTTAACTAGTTTGGTGGTATTGTAATACAGAAAAAAGTAGAGAAAAAAACTGGGATATTATGGTTGAGCGCTGCAAGTAAGGGTATATCAATAAAATATTTGCAAAGAGAATGTTTATTGGCTCCACAGCCTATTGTACGTCCGGTGTGGAATCAATAAAACGTGTTTTTATTCACAAACATTCTCTTTGCAAATATTTAATTGATATAGCCTTACTTGCAGCGCTCAACCATAATATCCCAGTTTTTTTCTCTACTTTTTTCTTGTGCAAGTTAGCATGCTGAGGAAAGTCAAGTTATCATTTGCTACAGTACATCTGTAAACATCCACCAGATGTCTGAAGACCAGGCCACAGAAAAATTTGAATACAAGACTACTTCTTTCTTTTCTTCATTGCTCATCCTCAGGTGTGGTCCAGTTGACCACAACAATTGTAGGCGGGTAAGACCGTATTGGTATCTTTTGTGCTGTGAGTAGTATATTTAGAGCTCCATTCAAGTATGTAACAGACACACACAGTGGTAAACTTGATCAAGGCTTTATTCATCAGACAACAAGCACATTGGCTGCAAATGGTCTCACAGGTGACAATGGCTTACAAGCGGTAACTGACTTGGTGATAAAAGGAAGCACACTTAAAGGACTTGCCTAGGAAAATGTTACTCATAGCCCATCCTTAAGAGAGGCCATATACTGTATATCTGATCACTGGGGGGGGGGCAAGGTAGACAGCTTCCCCCTGTACACATCAGCTACTATACAGTGCATTGCCACTATACAGGGCATAGAGTCATCTGCCTTCGATTGTGCACTACATAGTACATGCTTTGAAAACAACCTCAAACAGCTAATCTGCACAGGCACCGACTCTCCCCTATGAGAAGATATTTAATACCTATCCCCCACCCCATGACCCTTTACAGAGAAGTATCTTGGCATACTGGTTGTTATTATTCACTGGATTTTTGCATTATCCACCGTAGATGCTTTAATATTTTTTTTTTTTTTATATAAAAATAGATAATCCTCAAATTTTGTCTCCATTGAATAATTATATTTCTTTATGTAATTGGGGTGTCCACAGGGGAGTCTTGTGGAGATCTCTCTGGATATTGAGCTGTCTGCCTAGAAATGTATAAAATGTCCATGTAATGATTCCTATGATCAGACTGTCTGGATTCCATGACGGTGCTATGTGACATTTTTTACATTACAGCTGAATATCCATTTCCACTTATCATATATAAAAGGTACAAAATTTTTTGCAATTATTTTGCTATCTTACATAGCACCTTCATATTCTGCAGCCACTGCGATATTGTCAACACTGTAGGGCTCACAATCTAAATTCCCTATCAGTATGTCTTTGGAGTGTATTTACACTTGAGAAAGGGCCTTTGTTAGCGTGAAATGCATTGTGTGTATGCCAATAAAAGCCAATCATCTAGATCAGCACTATTGACTGCTAAGTGAACAACCTCCCTGTTAAGTTCTGCGAAAAACTGTCTGTAAGTACCGATAAGAACTGATGAAAGGCAAAGGTCACACCATATATTGATGGGATTTACATCTCCCTTTTGTTCATTCACTTTAATTGACAAAAAATAAACTATTAAGACTATTTTTGAAAGCATTCTTAATTTACAACAATGTTTCCATAACTTTGTAAATGTTTTCACCGTACTGCATATTTTAATACGCAGTTTATATATGCTTGTATTAGGTTATGTTGTATTTGTTATATACTGTATGTTTGCTTTTTTTTTTGTATAAGAACCATTTTATAACAATAATATGTAATGTATCATATGTAACAATGAAAACTGAGGCTTATCAAATGCTTTTTGCTTGATATGTGTAATGTACATTAGATGAATAGAGAGAACTGGAAATTATGTTGCACTTTGTTAATGTGGAATTGAGAAATAATAATAATAATAATATCACCACCATTATTCTTCTGGGATTTCCAAAGCTTCAAAACTTCACATTTCTGTTCTTCTCTCTGCTGGTTCTTATATACTGTGGGACCATTTCAGGAAACCTTCTTATCATGGTCTTGTATTTAGTGAGTAAGACCCTTCGGTCCCCCATGTACTTCTTCATTACACAGCTCTCATTGTGTGACCTTCTGCTGACTACAGATATTGTCCCTATACTGCTTCACACTGTTCTGTATGGAGGGAATGTTATGAATCTCATTGGTTGTATCATTCAGTTTTCTTTCTTTGTCATATCAGACACCTCGGAATGTCTTCTCCTGTCGGTGATGTCTTATGACCGGTATGTGGCCATCTGTAACCCCCTCCGCTATCACTCCATTATTAATCATTTGTTCTGTGTGATATCAGGGATAGTGATTTGGTTGATAAGTTTTATCGTAGCTCTGATCTATGTGATTTATTTGTATAGTTTCCATTTCTGTGGACCTCATGTCATTGACCATTATTACTGTGACTTTGAGCCTATACTGCAGCTCTCCTGCTCCGATACATCCATGATTCATAAACTTGGTATTATATTGGGATTTTTCTTTGTTACCATACCTTTTATAGTTATTGTCATGTCCTATGTGTACATTGTCATCACCATCCTGAAGATCCCATCCAATACTGGAAGACATAAAGCCTTCTCCACCTGCAGCTCCCACCTCACTGTAGTCTCCATATTTTATGGGACAATAATCATTGTTTATTTGTTTCCAACTAGTGGAGAATCTCTGACATTGAGCAAGGTCTTGTCTCTGCTGTATACTGTGGTGACCCCTCTGCTTAACCCCATTATATACACCCTGAGGAACAAAGACTTTAAAGAAGCTTTATATAAACTGAAACAACTTTACTAATCTGATAATGCTCAAGAAAAAAAAAACTCTGTACACTGTAGTCAAAACTTTTTTTTTTATTTAAATTGCCATATGAGAGCTTACATTTCATAATAGATCAATTTAATATCCTGTACAATGTCCTGAGGAATTAAAAAAAAATCAGGATGGGGTGAAACTGGGATAAAATTAAATATTTGTGTGTCACAATTTGGTGGTTCCATACTTTAATGTATGAGCCAAGTTTTCTTGTTCCTTCTTTAGGGTGTTTTTTTGGTGGCTGTGGGGTGAGGATGAAAATTTTATTGATATCATATTTTAAAGTTTTTTTCAAGCTCCTTAGGAGGTTTGAACCTGCAATCATTGCTTGTACGGGGGGACGCGTATCTGGAAGTTGATGACGGCAGATGTGTAAAGCCAGAGCTCCGAGATTAACAGGCTTCACTAGCACTTACCTGGCCTGTTGGAATAGAGGGCAAAAATCCTCAAAACTTAGGGGTGCCACTCCATCGCTGCCACCCGATGTGTAAACCCAGAGCACATCTTTGCTCCCCAACATGGCCCTGACACATGGTACCTCGGCAGCTCCTCCACCTCCAAAAGGGGGTTCAGTAGGTGAGCCCTCCAATTAGTCCAGCATCACCCAATCTCACTCTGCTCTGTCCCGGTCCCAGCAGACACCACCACCCTTCATGCTGCCCAGGTCAGCACCTTCCAACATGGTGCCCTGGTCCAGTTTTACTAGGACTTGTCATGGTTTTCTCTGCAGTAAAAAAGAGTACTTTGACCCTCCTATTATAGCTTCAGCAACAGAAGATCCCCTACTGGCTGGGCTTCCTATTGAGCTCCATGTCCCCTTCCTGGAAAAGGAAAGTAATGTCTTGCCAGTACTCGACCTCCTCCCACTCCTTCACCTATTTATTCTCATTGGAGGAGACCCTCTACTCTTGAAAGCCTGCAAGTCCCACACCCTCTGTTACCAGTGATTATGCATGTTTCCTATGCCTTGGCAACTGCCACTCTTCCTACAGTCTCCAACCCTTCTTCGCCTTCTACTGGGAGTGCTGACCTGCTACGCTTTTTTTGTATTCTTTCTCTTAGAGTTCCTAGACTGACAGGTTCCTGTTCCTATGGTCCTTTTTTATGTATTATTATTGGATCTGTGTTTGATGTAACTACTGTCATTGATGTATTATTTCTGCATACTCTCGAGAAGCATCCTGGCATGACATTCCTCGGCATCACCTGGCCATGTGAGCTTTCTTATATTCTCTCCCCCATAGTTAGATGACTTATTTTAAATGTCAAAAGGCTTAACTAACATTAAAGAGGACCTTTCATTTCCTCATGTATATGCTGTTTTACATACCGCTAGAAAGCCGACAGCGCACTGAGTTCAGTGCATTTCCTGCTTTCCCGGTATGTGCCCCGGGGCTGGAGATATCGTCAGTCTTAGTTTCACAGTTTACTGTCAGAAGGGCATTCCTGACAGTCTAGCCAAAAGATGCCAAGAATTTGTCAGCTTCTTCTGGCTGAATGCAGGAATCAAAAACATTGCACATTTTCTAGTACCCTTGTGGGACTGTAAAAATATGCAAAAAAAATTTAAAATATTTTAATATTAAAATACAAATAGTTACCTTTTTATAAATAACAAAAACAATACAACTATACCAACAAAAATAACCCCCCAAACAACTGAATCATTAGAAAAAAAAATTATATATACACATGGACAAAATTGTTGGTACCCCTCGTTTAATGAAAGAAAAACCCACAATGGTCACAGAAATAACTTGAATCTGACAAAAGTAATAATATATAAAAATTCTATGAAAATGAACAAATGAAAGTCAGACATTGCTTTCCAACCAGGCTTGGACAGAAATGAGGGTTCCCTTAACTTAATATTTTGTTGCACAACCTTTTGAGGCAATCCCTGCAATCAAACGATTCCTGTAACTGTCAATGAGACTTCTGCACCTCTCAGCAGGTATTTTGGCCACTCCTCATGAGCAAACTGCTCCAGTTGTCTCGGGTTTGAAGGGTGCCTTTTCCAGACGACATGTTTCAGCTCCTTCCAAAGATGCTCAATAGGATTTAGGTCAGGGCTCATAGAAGGCCACTTCAGAATAGTCCAATGTTTTCCTCTTAGCCATTCTTGGGTTTTGGCTCATTATCCTGTTGCAAGACCCATGACCTGCGACTGAGACCAAGCTTTCTGACACTGGGCAGCACATTTCTCTCTAGAATCCCTTGATAGTCTTGAGATTTCATTGTACCCTGCACAGATTCAAGACACCCTGTGCCAGATGCAGCAAAGCAGCCCCAGAACATAACAGAGCCTCCTCCATGTGTCACAGTAGGGACAGTGTTCTTTTCAAGATAGGATTCATTTTTCTGTCTGTGAACATAGAGCTGATGTGCCTTGCCAAATATTTTGATTTTTGTCTTATCTGTCCACAGGACATTCTCCCACAAGCTTTGTGGCTTGTGAACATGTAATTTAGCAAATTCCAGTTTTGTCAGATTCAAGTTATTTCTGTGACCATTGTGGGTTTTTCTTTTATTAAATGAGGGGTACCAACAATTTTCTCCACGTCCGTATATAATCTCAAAATATGGTTCCCCCAAAAAATAATCGGTCAGAAAATCGCAACAAAAAAAGCTGTTTCTGCAATGTGGGGCTTCAGCCTTATAAGGGTTTCTATTTAGTAAAAGTAGTATAACTAAACACCATAAATATGCTATCACCATAAGCATAATGACACGCTAAAAAAGTGTTATTTCTAATGCAAAGTGAATGCCATATAGAAACTTGTATAGCCTTAGCATGGGACTGAAACACTGGGAAGCCTGAACAATACAATGAAAGACTGAAAGCCTATTAGATCTGCTGAATCTTATAGGTTAAGTCTTATGATTGACATGGGGGCCTTCAGCTGGGGGCAAGGACTCTAAGGTGTTATACTGCTGTAATAGGAGTTGTCACTGATTATGGCAATTGTAGCAGGGTGTCAGATGTAGGTGAAATAAAAAATTTGGGGCTAAAACAACATTTTATTGGAATTTCTATGCCCCATTGTTAAAAAATTATGCAATTCACCTTTACCCCATTGTAAAACACCATCAACATATTCACTAAACACCTTGATAAATTCTTTGAGGGGTTACGTTTCCAAAAAAAAGCTTGTTCTTGCACCTCAGGGGCTCTGAAAATGCAACACGGCACGTGAAAATTATTCCAGGAAAATCTCATTGGTGCTCCTTCCCTTCTGCATCCTGCTGTGCGCCCATACATCAGTTTATACTCACGTGTGGGGTATTTCTGTGCTCTGGAGGAATTGTATTAAAAATTGTGGGATGCATTTTCTCCTTTATCCCATTATGAATGTGTCAGTTTTACCTCCATATTGCTTTAATTCCTATGAAAAACTTAAAGGGTTAATAAACTTCCTAAATGTTATGAAACATTTCAGGCATGCAGTTTTTAGGTTGGGAGGATTTTTGGAGTTTCTATTACCGAGGCCTTTCAAAGCCCCTTCAGAATTGAACTGGTTCCTTGAAAAATCAGTTTTGGAAATTTTCTTGAAAATTTCAATTTGAGGGTAATATTTAAAGATTGATGCCAGCATAAAGCAAAGATATGGTCAATTTGATATATGAAGTAATTTGGGTGGTTTGACTATAAAAAACAGATAATTTCAATTCAATAATGTACATATTTACATAATGTGACATGTCAGATTTGAAAAATGAGGCTATGTCCTTAGGGGATTAAAGGGGTGGACACAGGCATCTGAGAACATACGTAGCTTCACCAGTCCATACATACAGTGGGTACGGAAAGTATTCAGACCCCTTTAAATTTTTCAATCTTTGTTTCATTGCAGCCATTTGCTAAAAGCAAAAAAGTTCCTTTTATTTCTCATTACTGTACACTCAGCTCCCCATCTTGACAGAAAAAAACAGAAATGGAGATATTTTTGCAAATGTATTAAAAAAGAAAAACTGAAATATCACATGGTCATAAGTATTCAGACCCTTTGCTCAGTATTGAGTAGACGCCGCTTCCTTTTGAGCTAGTACAGCCAGGAGTCTTCTTGGGAATGATGCAACAAGTTTTTCACATCTGGATTTGGGGATCCTCGGCCATTCTTCCTTGCAGATCCTCTCCAGTTCTGTCAAGTTGGATGGTGAACGTTGGTGGAGCCATTTTCAGGTCTCTCCAGAGATGTTCAATTGGGTTGAGGTCAGGGCTCTGGCTGGGCCAGACAAGAATGGTCACAAAGTTGTTCCGAAGCAGCTGCTTTGTTATTTTAGCTGTGTGCTTAGGGTTATTGTCTTGTTGGAAGGTGAACCTTCAGCCCAGTCTGAGGTCCAGAGCACTCTGGCAGAGGTTTTCTTCAAGGATATCTCTGTACTTGGCCGCATTCATCTTTCCTTCAATTGCAACCAGTCATCCTGTCGCTGCAGCTGAAACCCCCCCCCCATAGCATGATGCTGCCACCACCATGTGTCACTGTTGGGATTGTATTGGGCAGGTGATGAGCAGTGCCTGGTTTTCTCCACACATATCGCTTACAATTAACACCAAAAAGTTCAATCTTCATCTCATCAGACGAGAGAATCTTATTTCTCATAGTCTGGTAGTCCTTCATGTGTTTTTTGGCAAACTCTATGCGGGCTTTCATAGGTCTTGCACTGAGGAGAGGCTTCCTTCAGGCCACTCTGCCATAAAGCCCCGACTGGTGGAGGGCTTCAGTGATAGTTGACTTTGTGGAACTTTCTCCCATCTCCCTACTGCATCTCTGGAGCTCAGCCACAGTGATCTTTGGGTTCTTCTTTACCTCTCTCACCAAGGCTCTTCTCCCACCATTGCTCAGTTTGGCTGGACGGCCAGGTCTAGGAAGAGTTCTGGTCATCCCAAACTTCTTCCATTTAAGGATTATGGAGGCCGCTGTGCTCTTAGGAACCTTGAGTGCTGCAGAAATTCTTTTGTAGCCTTGACCAGATCTGTACCTTGCCAAAATTCTGTCTCTGAGCTCCTTGGGCAGTTCCTTTGACCTCCTGATTCTCATTTGCTCTGACATGCACTGTGAGCTGTGAGGTCTTATATAGACAGGTGTGCGCCTTTCCTAATCAAGTCCAATCAGTTTAATTAAACACAGCTGGACTCCAATGAAGGAGTAGAACCATCTCAAGGAGGATCAGAAGGAGATGGACAGCATGTGAGTTAAATATGAGTGTGACAGCAAAGGGTCTGAATACTTATGGCCATGGGAGATTTCAATTTTTCTTTTTTAATAAATTAGCAAAAATATCAACATTCCTCATTTTTTTCAAGATGGGGAGCTGAGTGTACGTTAATGAGAAATAAAATGAACTTTTTTGCTTTTAGCAAATGGCTGCAATGAAACAAAGATTGAAAAATTTAAAGGGGTCTGAATACTTTCCGTACCCACTGTAATATTAGATGCTTCTACATTAGTTATTGTTGCTTACATAACACCACAAATAAATGGCATTAAAAAGTTATGGACAACATCAATGGTGGAGAATACCGGCAAGACAAGAATCTGATGTTATTTCCCCTCCAGACCCCCCTACTGAGAAGGACCTCGCTGTACTGGTTACTAATAAGCCAAGAAACAAAAAAGTCCAGATAGAAGTCTATAATAGATGGGGGAGTAGCCTGCCCTATTATACGGTTTAGTGAGTGTTGGTCAAATCTTTTTGCTTATTATATTTTGGACTTATACATTCTGTATATAGATACTATGTGAAATTTTCCTCATAATAAATTTTATGTAATTATTTTAAGCAATTACAAGCAAGAAGAAAAAAAGAGATTTTGTCCCAGTCAGACAATTAGTGTTCTTGTTTGTAATCAGGGTGTACATCGGGGAGTCTTGTGGAGATCTCTCTGGATATTGAGCTGTCTGCCTAGAAATGTATAAAATGTCCATGTAATGATTCCTTCTATGATCAGATTGATCGGACTCTGTGATGGGACTGTGTGTTATGTACTATATCACAGATCTAATATTGTGGACACCTTTCCTCAAATATAAGGGAGAATACAGTATATAATATTTTTTCTATCAGTACATATGGATGTTGTAGACAGCAGAGATAACAGTGAGGTAAGTACCATGTGTATGCTGAGGGTCATATCGGGTACAGTCTGGGGATGAGGCAGATATCACTGGTAAATGTTATCATGATGACCCTATATGTACAGTACCATTACTGAAATATTTGCTGACTGCTTTATTGTGAAGTTATGTGCTCCTCTCTGAGTCACAGACCTCTCTACTTCTCTGATAAACAGCGTTTTATGTGCAAACAAGAGATGAAACTCACAATGCAAGTCTATAGGAGTCAGATAAAGGCGCACAGCTCAAAACTCTGCATTATGAGTTTGACCTCCTGTTCCTACAGGAATCAATGAGTACATCTAAGAGGAGACCAGTGCTTCAGAATAGAGCATATAAATTATCAATAAAACTGTAATCTTAACTTGTATGCACTGGTGTGAAAGTACAAGCTTACTACATAATGACCAGCTATGTGTCCGAAAAGAGGACAGATATTCCTCAATGTCATCATGGAAAAGAACCAGTGCGGGTCAACAGGTACAAGTGGCCAATAAGTAAGGGCCATTATAAACTAGACTATTTTTTTTAACCTAAAGAACAAACTCAAAGTGTCCAGTTTTATGTTTTGCAACATGTGCCGAAGAATACTATTCACAACTTAGCAATATCACAGTATAATAATATTCTAAGAGATTACACCACATTTGACTGTGTCAAAGATATGTATTTACAATTAGTTTTTTTTAAGAAATAAAAATGTTTACATAGATATGTGTCCCTTTTTCTAGTGTACAGAAAAAAACACATCTGAATATGTATTAGAACAGTTTACACACTTTGTCCTGCATGGGCACATTTGCTGTACAGACACTCACAAAAGCATATTATTACATATGAATACATTCACACATACAAATACACACAGTCACTTGCATAATATTTAGGCAGGCGTGGGGAAATGCTGAAAATTAACAATGCTTGCACAAAATAGAAGTGTTTTGAATATTTTTTTTTTGTCAGTTAAAATAAAGTGAATGACGAAAAGAGAAATGGAAATATCACTATTTGGGATGACCTTTGCCGTTTGGAGGAGGAGTCCTGTAAGTGATCATCCGGCCCCCACAGATATAGCCCTGATCTCATCATCATCCAGTCTGTCTGGGATGACACGAAGAGACAGAAGGATTGGAGCAAGCCTACATCCACAGAAGATCTGTGCTTAGTTCTCCAAGATGGCAGGAACATCCTCCCTGCCCATTTCTGTCAAAAACTGTCTGCAGGTACCGAGAAGAACTGATGGAAGGCAAAGGGCAAAGGTCAAACCAAATATTGATAGGATTTACATTTCTCTTTTCTTCAGTCACTTTGTAATCTGATAATTGACAAAAACTATTAACACTTCTATTTCTGAAAACATTACTTTGCAGTATCCCCCCCCGATTAAAACTCTTGCACAGTTCTGTATGTCTAATGTATATAAAATGAATACAGAGAATCGTATATTTGTTTCATTTTGTTAAGTTGAAATTGGGAAATAATTCTGTGGATAGAGGATAAATGTCCTTAATGACACAACCCCTTTAATAAACCTTTCCTCTACACAATTGTTTAAAAATGTATATGTATATATATATATATATATATATATATATATATATTAGCAGAAGGACCCAGTGTCACACGGGTATATTTAATTTTTTGTTTGTGTAGTGGCCCTATAAGAATTGTCACTGGTCTATTTTGTATGTTATTTGTGTGTAGTTTAAATACATTTCAATTTATAAGAATGCTGACATCCAGTGTGGCAGTCCAGTATAGGTATAGTCTATTTATGGCTGTGTTATGGAAACCTGGTAAATTAAATGTGAACTTATATTGGCTGATACACGTCATACGACTGAATATTTAAGGACCTGCGAATTGCTATTTACTAATACAGGTCAGAAATAGCTTGGCTGCTATGGAAACCTGGCGTAAAGCTGTGTGTATGTCAAGACTGAAGAACCTGCGAGTTTCCATTGGTCCATAAGCGTCATGTGTATCTCAGTTTGGATATCAGTGAAAAACCTGCAATCGGTTGTTATGGAAACCTGGAGTAAAGCTGTGTGTATGTGACCTTGTGTAATGGTGTTATCCACAATGCCCTGCTCCTTTAAAGTTGACCTACAGCAGTAAAGACACATGGCTGGGTTGTTATGGAAACCTGTAGTAAAGCTGTGGTCATGTGGAGACTAAGCGCCTGCAAGTTTCCATTGGCTGATAAGGGACAGGTGACCCTATGTATGGCAGTTGGAATATGAGTGAGATTTTCAGCCTTCTATTGGCTAATGCAGGTCATTTTTAGGGAATACTGTATCTCAGGAATGGTACTATCTAGAGAGCTGAGACCTAGTCTAAAACCTTCCTGGACACCTGATGTAACTGTGTGGCAAATTTGGTGAGGATCGGTCCAGTTGTTTGGTCGCGCATAAAGAACAGACAGACGGACAGACAGAGAAACTAATTTTTTACATATATATATATATATATATATATATACAGTACAGACCAAAAGGTTTGGACACACCTTCTCATTCCAAGCGTTTTCTGTATTTTCATGACTATAAAAATTGTAGATTCACACTGAAGGCATCAAAACTATGAATTAACACATGTGGAATTATATACTTAACAAAAAAGTGTGAAACAACTGAAAATATGTCTTATATTCTAGGTTCTTCAAAGTAGCCACCTTTTGCTTTGATTACTGCTTTGCACACTCGTGGCATTCTCTTGATGAGCTTCAAGAGATAGTCACCTGAAATGGTATTCCAACAGTCTTGAAGGAGTTCCCAGAGATGCTTAGCACTTGTTGGCCCTTTTGCCTTCACTCTGCGGTCCAGCTCACCCCAAACCATCTCGATTGGGTTCAGGTCTGATGACTGTGGAGGCCAGGTCATCTGGCGTAGCACCCCATCACTCTCCTTCTTGGTCCTTACACAGTCTGGAGGTGTGTTTGGGGTCATTGTCCTGTTGAAAAATAAATGATGGTCCAACTAAACGCAAACCGGATGGAATAGTATGCCGCTGCAAGATGCTGTGGTAACCATGCTGGTTCAGTATTCCTTCAATTTTGAATAAATCCCCAACAGTGTCACCAGCAAAGCACCCCCACACCATCACACCTCCTCCTCCATGCTTCACGGTGGGAACCAGGCATGTAGAGTCCATTTGTTCACCTTTTCTGCGTCGCACAAAGACACGGTGGTTGGAACCAAAGATCTCAAATTTGGACTCATCAGACCAAAGCACAGATTTCCACAGGTCTAATGTCCATTCCTTGTGTTCTTTAGCCCAAACAAGTCTCTTCTGCTTGTTGCCTGTCCTTAGCAGTGGTTTCCTAGCAGCTATTTTACCATGAAAGCCTGCTGCACACAGTCTCCTCTTAACAGTTGTTGTAGAGATGTGTCTGCTGCTAGAGCTCTGTGTGGCATTGACCTGGTCTCTAATCTGAGCTGCTGTTAACCTGTGATTTCTGAGGCTGGTGACTCGGATGAACTTATCCTCCGCAGCAGAGGTGACTCTTGGTCTTTCTTTCTTGGGGCGGTCCTCATGTGAGCCAGTTTCTTTGTAGCGCTTGATGGTTTTGGCCACTGCACTTGGGAACACTTTCAAAGTTTTCCCAATTTTTCGTACTGACTGACCTTCATTTCTTAAAGTAATGATGGCCACTCGTTTTTCTTTACTTAGCTGTATTCACTCCATTCAGTAGGACTATCAGCTGTGTATCTACCTGACTTCTGAACAACACAACTGATGGTCCCAACCCCATTTATAAGGCAAGAAATCCCACTTATTAAACTTGACAGGGCACACCAGTGAAGTGAAAACCATTTCAGGTGACTACCTCTTGAAGCTCATCAAGAGAATGCCAAGAGTGTGCAAAGCAGTAATCAAAGCAAAAGGTGGCTACTTTGAAGAACCTAGAATATAAGACATATTTTCAGTTGTTTCACACTTTTTTGTTAAGTATATAATTCCACATGTGTTAATTCATAGTTTTGATGCCTTCAGTGTGAATCTACAATTTTTATAGTCATGAAAATACAGAAAACTCTTGGAATGAGAAGGTGTGTCCAAACTTTTGGTCTGTACTGTATATATATTATCATACATTTATTTTTTTTCAAAGGACAATTACTGATGCACTTTAAATTTTGCTTCATCTGTACGTGTACTAATATCGCTTGTATTGTGCTGAATTGGCTTCATGATAAATAGAAGTCCTTAGCTAAATCAGAGCTAAAGTAAGGGTGGATGAATCTGTAGGTACAGATGTAGTAATGTTTCACTTGACTTTTCCACATGTTAAATGTCACTTTAG
This sequence comes from Leptodactylus fallax, assembly GCA_947044405.1. Classification (NCBI taxonomy): domain Eukaryota; kingdom Metazoa; phylum Chordata; class Amphibia; order Anura; family Leptodactylidae; genus Leptodactylus; species Leptodactylus fallax. The sequence continues at coordinate 841,860 of CAMRHE010000320.1, forward strand.
ATCTCATGCACACAAAAGATAAAAAACAGTCAGATAGCTGTTTTCAGAATAATTTATTTATTATGCTTACTTATATAGCGCCATCATATTCCGCAGCGCTTTACAGGCATTGACAGTCACTGTCCCATATAGGGCTCACAATCTATATTCCCTACCAGTATGTCTTTGGAATGTTCTTAGTTTTCTTGGGTTACTCACTACACAATTTGCAGAAGCTCAGACTCAATATTTGTTAGCATGATGCAAATGTCAGGGCTGTTACATTTATAACTATAAGATTGATAAAATGTTTCATGCATATCAGTGTAATGTACAAGAGAATGGTCAACTGTGTTATATTTTAAGGTGGAATTGAGAACTAATAATAATATCACCTCCATCATTCTTCTGGGATTTCCAAATCTTCAGAACTTCACATTTCTCCTCTTCTCTCTGCTGGTTCTTATATACTGTGGGACCATTTCAGGAAACCTTCTTATCATGGTCTTGTATTTAGTGAGTAAATCCCTTCAGTCCCCCATGTACTTCTTCATTACACAGCTATCATTGTGTGACCTCCTGCTGACTACAGATATTGTCCCCATTTTTCTTCACACAGTCTTGTATGGGGAAAGTATTATGACTCTCATTGGCTGCATCATCCAGTTTTCTTTCTTTTCCGCCTCAGAGTTGTCAGAATGTTTTCTCCTGTCGGTGATGTCTTATGACCGGTATGTGGCCATCTGTAACCCCCTCCGTTATCACTCTATTGCAAATCATATGTTCTGTGTGATATCAGTTAGTGTGACTTGGTTGATAGGTTATATGATGGCAATGTTCGATGTGATTTCTTTGTATAGTTTTCAATACTGTGGACCTCATGTCATTGACCATTACTATTGTGACTTTGAACCTCTCGTACAGCTCTCCAGCTCCGATACAGCCATATATAAGAGACTTGAACTTACATTGGGATTCTTCATTGCCACAGTCCCTTTTATAATCATTGTCATGTCCTATGTGAACATTGTCATCACCATCATGAAGATCCCATCCAATACTGGAAGACATAAAGCCTTCTCCACCTGCAGCTCCCACCTCATTGTAGTCTCCTTATTTTATGGGACATTAATCATTGTTTATTTCTTTCCAAAGAGAGGAGAATCCCTGATCCTGAATAAGGTCTTATCTCTGATGTATACTGTGCTGACCCCACTGCTTAACCCCATTATATACACCCTGAGGAACAAAGACTTTAAAGAAGCTTTATATAAACTAAATTTTCTGATTTATTAAAAGTAAATAAATATCCGCATTGAATGACTAGTCAATTTCCGATGGATGACCAGCAGATTGCAGGTGGTATTCACTAGTTATTTCTTTTTGCATGACTGATGGAATAATGTCTAGTTTTCCTGGCTGTCATAGATCCTGGTTACATATACTATACAGAGTTACACAGTTAGTACAGCTGAAAAAAGACAACTGTCCATCAAGTTCAAATAGGAGATGAGAGAGGACATGACATTCTATACATTTCCATAACCATCAATGTTATTTTTCCCTAAAAAGGCATCTCATCCTTTTTTGTAACTGTCAGCTGTGACTGCTGTGACCAGATGCTTTGGTAGGCTATTTCACAGATTCACAGTCCTTACAATATAGATCCAGCTCCTGGGTAGGCTATTCTGCCAATTCAAAGTCCTTACAGTGAAGAAGCCTTGTCAGCTCTTGAGATTAAACCTTTTTTTTTTTTTTTTTTTTTTTTTATCTCCAGACAGAGGGAACGCCCCCTTGTCTTTTGGAGGGATTTTTCATGAACAGCTTTTCCCCATATTTCTTGTATGGTCCATTTCTATATTTATACAGGTTTATCATATCTCCCCTTAAACGCCTTTTCTCCAGACTAAATAGATTTAACTGCTTCAATATCTCCTCATAACTGAGGTCCTCCGGGCTTCTTATCTTTGTATCTCTCCATTCTACCTTTTCCACCTCTAGGACATCCTTTCTATGAACTTGTGCCCAGAACTGAACTACATATCCCAGATGGGGCCGTACCAATGAATTTTATAGCTGTAATTTTATATCCCTATCCTGTGAGTCCATACCCCTTATAATACATGACAATATCCTGCTGGCATTAGAAGCAGCTGACTGACATTGTGCTGTTATATAATCTATGATCTACAAGTACACCCAGGTCCTTCTCCACCAGTGACGCTCCCAGATTTATTCCCACTAGGACATAAGTCACCTGCTGATTATTTTTACCCTAATGCAGAACTTTACATTTATCCATATTGAAACTCATTTGCCATGAGGATGCCCAAACACTGTCTGTCCAAGTCTGCTTGTAACCTACGTAAATTGTACATCCTACATCCACAGCCTCCCCCCCTGTCCGCTATATACACAGCCTCCCCCCTGTCCGCTATATACACAGCCTCCCCTCTGTCCAGAGTTCTACTCACCTCTTCATGAAAGCAAATCAGGTTAGTATGACAACTTCTGCCTTTAGTAAAACCATGTTGTCTGTCACTTATAATATTACACACTGTCACATACTCCTGTATATAGTCTGTACTGTCACTTATAATATTACATACTGTCATATACTCCTGTATATAGTCTGTACTGTCACTTATAATATTACACACTGTCACATACTCCTGTATATAGTCTGTACTGTCACTTATAATATTACACACTGTCACATACTCCTGTATATAGTCTGTACTGTCACTTATAATATTACACACTGTCACATACTCCTGTATGGGGACAGAGAACTGAACTGGGATTTTGTGGACTGGTGCCACCGGAACCACCTGAAGATTAACGTGGGGAAGACCAAGGAGATGGTGGTGGACTTCCGTAAAGGCAGACGCCCTCCTAAACCAGTGGACATCTTATTATTATTATTATTATTATTATTATTATTATTATATAGTCTGTACTGTCACTTATAATATTACACACTGTCACATACTTCTGTATATAGTCTGTACTGTCACTTATAATATTACACACTGTCATATACTTCTGTATATAGTCGCTTAAGAGCACCTCAATTAGTTTCCCAACAATGAATGTTGAGCTCACTGGTCTGTAATTTCCTGGGGGCGATCTAGAGCCCTTTTTGACAATAGGTACCATATTAGCCTTGTGCCAGTCCCTTGGCACTGTACCAGTCACTAGAGAATCCCTTAAAATTAAGAATAGGGGTACAGCAATGGACATCCAGCAATCCCCTGGCATCCTCTTCAGGCCCGAAATGAGCCAGAGGAGCTTTACAAATCTTGTGAGTTTCGCCCACCTCTAGTTATTAGTTATTGTAATACCCCTTTAGGTATTCTCTCTCTCAAAGAGCTGGAGTGCCGGCATACGCTGTTGCCGGCACTCTGGCTCTATTGCGCAGGGGAGGGCGGCAGTCATCAAGAAGAGGAGGAGCCAGACAGAATGAAGTGATATTCCGTGCCCAGAAGTTCCAGACAGGAACACAGATTAGTATGATGGGGTGGGTTAGTACTGGTGATGTTCCGTTTCCAGAAACAGTGAAGCAGAACATCACCGGAAAATCTGAAAATGAGCCTTGGGCGGTCACATCTCCACCCCAGTGATCTAGGTAATATAGATTTTTTGTAAAGTTACAAAGTAGGTGGGGGGAGGGTGTAGGTGTAGAAATATGATTTTTATCCCAGACAACCCCTTTAAGGCTTTAAGTCAATTTGTAATCTTCAATCAATTTACAGTTTGGTTTATGGGTGAACACATCCATAGCTTGCTTGTTATTTTTTAATATTTTTACAAAAAAATTTATAACTTCCAAAATTTTTAATAATGCTATTTTCTGATATTTAATATTTTTTGGCTGTTTCAGGTTATCCTATTTTACTATGGTATTGGATAAATGTGTATTAAAAATATTTTAATTTTTTATATATTGCATATTTCATTAATAAATTTCCATCAAATCCCCTAGAGAGTCAATTTTATTTACAGGTGCAGCTCAATAAATTAGAATTTCTTTGAAACATTTCTTTCTTTCAGTAATTAAATTAAGAAAGTGACCTCCTATATTTTCTAGATTCTTTACACACAGAGTCTTCTATTTCAAGTGTTTTATTTCTGTAAATGTTGATTATGGATTACAGGTAATGAAAACCCAAATCTAAGAAAATGAGACTATCGTAAAAAAGTTCAGTCTTGTAAATTCAGTGTCACCTGCCAAGGTTTCCTAAGCCTTTAAATGGTCCCTCAGTCTGGTTCAGTAGGACACATAATCATGGAAGACGCTGATTATGGATTGTATTACTGAATTACTGTAATGAAGGAACATTTCACAGATATTCTAATTTATTGAGATGCACCTGTATATTGCCCATATTGTGGCACCCATAATGTTTTTGTATTGCCAGCTATGGAACTGTGCAAGGGGTCTTTTTTCATAAGGCATCATGTAGTTTTTATTAACAGCATTTTGATGAATGTATGATGATTGGTCATTTTTTATTATTTTTTTATGGGGGAATAGAAGCAGCAAAAAAATAGTGATTTGGGCATTTTTATTTTTTTACCACTCTAAGGGTGGGTTCACACTTGCGCCCGGAGTCCGTCCGCTGTGAATCCGACCTAAATGTCGGAAAAAAGGATAGGGGAAGGATTGGGAAAGGTTTGAGATGCATTGCTTAAAAAAACATTCACTTCAATGGGTTTTAAAGCAATGCGCAGGTGTCTGATTGCACCGTCTGCACTGCAAAGCCAGTTTTTTTCGTCGGACACAAAATCCTGCAAGTCCGACTAAATTAAGACTGGTCTATCTTAATAAATGTTCTGACTATCTAGAATGAGAAATGAGGCAAGGTGAGTATAACTGTTTACTCAGCTCTCCCGGGCATCCAATTATTATACTATGGGATCTGAGGAGACCCCAAAGTATAATAGTGTTTCATGGGTGACAAACAGCACAAGTTTTGAGTTAGGGTCAAACCCGAAGCTTTTCAAAAATTCGGGTTGAATTTGGTTCAATCTGAATTGCTTCACTCACCCTTAATTGTAACCATATTTAGACTATTAAAAGTTAAGTATATACATATTTTTAAAAATTGCAGAGTTTTAAAGATTTTCTCTAACCATCTTAGTGGTGATAATCTGTTGTCTTCATCAGTTACCAATGGTTATGACTAGAGATGAGTGAATTTTTCATAGCATTTCGATCCGCATTAATTCACGGCGAATATCGTTAAAAAACAGTTATTTCCTGGCTGCAGAGAGCCTGTGTAGTGGTGTAGAACATCTCTCTCACCCCACACAGTACACCATGCATGCCACATCTCTCCCCCCACAGAGCACGCCACATCTCTTCCCCCACACAGTATACCATGTACCCCACATCTCTTCCCCCACAGTGCACCCCACATATCTCCCCCCACCACAGTACACCATGCACCCCACATTTCTTCCCCCACAGTGCACTCCACATCTCTCCCCCATAGTTCACCCCTCATCTCTTCCCCCACAGTGCACCCCACATCTCTCTCCCCCAATGGTACACCATGCACTGTGGGGGTAGAGATGCAGGGTGCACTTTTGGGGAGAGATGTGGAGTGCAAATCTCCCCCCCACACTACACCATGCACCCCACATCTCTCCCCCCCCCCACACTACACCATGCACCACACATCTCTCCATGTTCCTCCACTGCACAGCATACAACTTTTATTCATGTGGAAGGATCTACTAACAAGCAAAGACACGCCTACCCAATCACATGACTAGAGAATGTCATGTGACCGTCTGATGTCAGAAAAATCCTTACTGAGTATAGTACTTAGTCTTTACCATGTCCTAACATATACAGCAGCTCATATCATGATAACATTTACCAGTAATATCTGCCTCATCCCCCAACTTTACCTGATATGACACTCAGCATACACATGGTGCTTACCTCAGTGCTATCTCTGCTGTCTACAAAATCCATATACAACGATTAAATTGAAAAAAAAAAATATTATATATTCTCTCTTATGTTTGAGACATAATTGAGCTGCAATGTAAGTCAAGTCAAACAGCTCTTTCATAGAGTCCGGCCAGTCTGATCATAGAAGGAATCATTACATGGACGTTTTATACATTTCTAGCTAAACAGCTCAATATCCAGAGAGATTTCCACAAGACTCCTCTGTGGACACCCCAAATACATACAAGAAATATAATTATCCGTCTGATACAAAATCTATGAGGATTATTTATTTCTTTATTTTTGTAATAATTGCTTTAAAGTAATTGAATGAAATCATATAAGAGGGAAATATTGCATCTATATACAGAAAATGTAAAAAAAAAAAAAAAAGTACAAAGATCTGATTGACATTTGTTAAACATTACAGCATATCTGGTCCACGTGCTGACTTCTCATGGAAGGACTGGATGTTATGGAGAGACTATCATTAAAAAAAATGTGCAGATGTACAATGTTAAGTTGTGCTGCCCGGCTATTCATTTGAAAATCTGTCCATTTCTGCCTTCTCCTGCCCTTCATCCCTACCTAACACTTCAATCTAATGGTGAGTGACCTACATTCAATGTGACAGGGAGTAACTCAAACACACACCTAGTGCAGAGACTCCTATGTAATTTTAGGAGTCCCTGCACTAGCTTCATTTTTTGGCACAGGGAAATCCCAGATGCACCAGAATTATTAATATCTGTTAGTAATTCTGATGCATCTCCAGGTTAATTTCTATTCAGTCAATGAAGACAGAAAAAAGAAGACAACTATAGGTTGATTTTTGTTGTTTTTAAGATTCTGCAGGATTATTTGGACTTCATCACTTTTTTTCGGTTGTGTGTGGGATATTTTATTTCAATATAACAATCATATCGAAGATTTTTTTTTTTAAATCATTTTTACTGTGTTAGTAAAGACTGCTGTCTGATTGACTAAGGTGAGGCTTAGTGTTAACTGCAAAAAGACTAACACTACCCCCCTTCCCCCAATTATTACCCTGATATCCGATGTTACCAGGGTTACCAAGAATAGCCAAATATAATCCAGGACCCAGCCATCTGAAGTGATGGTCAGGAACTGGGGAGAATGCAGACTGGTGTTATAAGACAGGGAAGGGCCAAACATTATGAGCCTGGCAATGCAGGACTGTTCCTACTTTATTGTATATAGTAAAGATTATTCAGGCACTTAGTGGTATGTGATATTTCTCTTATGTAAAGTTGTGCTAAAAAGTTTACATACCCCGGCAGATTTTTTGTTTTTTTGGCCTTTTTTCAGAGAATATGAATGATAATACAAACTTTTTTCTCCACTCATGGTTAGTGGTTGGTTGAAGCCAACCACTAACCATGTTCTATGTTTTCTCTTTTAAAATCATTATGACAACCAAAAACATTAAAATTACCCTGTTCAAAAGTTCACATACCCTGGTGATTTTGGCCTGATAAGGGGTTTGAATGGCTACTAAAGGTAACATGCTCACATGTGACCTGTTTGCTTGTAATCAATGTGTGTGCATAAAAGCTGAGTGTGTTTCTGGAATCCAGACATTGATGTTTCTGGAATGTCAGTCATGGGGAAAGCAAAATAATTGTCCACAGATCTACGGGAAAAGGTAGTTGAACTGTATAAAACAGGAAAGGGACACAAAAAGATATCCAAGGAATTGATAATGCCAGTCAGCAGTGTTCAAACTGTGATTAACAAATGGAAACTCAGGGGCTCTGTAAAACCCAAACCACGATCAGGTAGACCAATGAAAATTTAGGACACAACTGCCCGGAAAATTGTTCGGGATGCAAAGAAAAACCCCACACATAATATCAGCTGAAATACAGGACTCTGAAAACTATCGGTGTGGCTGTTTCAAGATGCACAATAAGGAGGCACTTGAAGAAAAATGGGCTGCATGGTCGAATTGCCAGAAGAAAGCCATTACTGCGCAAATACCACAAAGAATCTCGCCTTCAATACACCAAACAGCACAGAGACAAGCCTCAAAACTTCTGGAACAAGGTCATTTGGAGTGATGAGACAATCAAACTTTTTGGCCACAACCAAACACGTTACATTTGAAGAGGTGTCAACAAGGCCTATGATGAAAGGAACACCATTCCTACTGTAAAGCACGGAGGTGGATCACTGATGATGTGGGGATGTGTGAGCTTCAAAGGCTCAGGAAACTTGGTCAAAGTTGAAGGAAAGATGAATGCAGCGCGTTAGCAAATACTGGAGGCAAATTCATCAGCCAGGAAGCTGCGCATGGGACGTACCAACATGACAACGATCCAAAACACAAGGCCAAGTCGACCTGTCATTGGCTACAACAGAAGAAAGTGAAGGTTCTGAAGTGGCCATCTCAGTCTCCTGACCTCAATATCAATGCAAGACAGCCCAGGAATTTACAGGAACTGGAGACTTTTTGCCAAGAGGAATGGGCAGTTTTACCATCTGAGAAAATAAAGAGCCTCATCCACAACTACCACAAAAGACGTCAAGCTGTCATTGATGTTAGAGGGGGCAATACACGGTATTAAGAACTGGGGGATGGGAACTTTTGAACAGGGGCATTTTGATGTTTTTGGTTGTCTTTATGATTTAAAAAAGAGAAAACACAGAAGTTTGACAATAAATGGCTTCAACCAACCACTAACCATGAGTGGAGAAAAAGATTTTGTGTTATCATTCATATTGTCTGAAAAAAGGAGACAGGAGTATGCAAACACGGATGCTTGCAGATGCTGTCTTTGGTCAGATTCAAACTTAGGACTCCAACGCTGCAAGGCTGTAGTGCTAACCACTGAGCCGCCGTGCTGCCCATAGATCTAAGGATGAGTACATCTGCATGTCTGGATCTGTCCTCCTCGGCCATCATTATCAATTATAAGTTGTCGGTTGTAATTGCTGTCTCATTACAGCTTTCTGATCCATTTAATTGATTTACTGTATTGATCAGGCAAAATCCATTTTTTATAAATATCCCCTAATGAGCCAAGTATTATGTTTTTCGGGAAACGTGTCAGGATTTTTGGATTTAGTTTGTCTAGTGAATGTCATCTTTGGTATATTGGTTTTGTTCGAAATATTTGTTAGTAGTGTCATGTGTTGACTCTATTAATACCTGTTTGTTCCTGGGTATCTAGGACAGTATAGGAAGCAAACTGTCTGTAGGGTTATTGCTTCGCTAGAGAAACATTTTGCTATATATGGATTATTAGTAAGATGCAGCCTAACTGGTTTTATGGCATATTATTATCGTTTTATAGATATTAAAGGGTTAAGACCGTTTCATAAATCTGGCCATTTGTATACCGTTATCATTTTATAAATAGCATTTAAAAAAATTAAAAACTTTCAATTTTCTAAATTTTTTTCACATTTTCATTTAGTTCCACTAGGGGACTTTACCCTTCAATATTTTAATTGATCCAATAATAAACTGTAAAACTGTAATAAAAAAAATTCACTGGCAACCTATTATTATTATTATTATTATTATTATTATTATTATTACTATTGACACCTGTCTAGTAGGGAAAAAAAATCATGTCTATTTTTAGTTTCACCAGTTTTGCATAATAACAGCATATTTCATGCAATGACATCATAATGTATATTATCTGTACACTGTGACATCACTGTATGTATTATACTGTAATATGACTGTGCTTATTATCCAGGTACTGTAAAATCACTGTGTGGAAAGGAGACTACAAAAATCATATACCTTTAGTTCTGAACTTGCTGTTTAAGCTGGTCATGGTGGAGTGGGGCCTCAATGCAAGTTCTGTTATGGTGTCCTATGGTTACTTGTTGCATCCATGAAAAAATAGTTTAGTTTGAACAACTTCTTTAAGTTTATGAAAAGCTTCTTTAAAGTCTTTATTCCTCAGGGTGTATATAATAGGGTTAAGCAGTGGGGTCACCACAGTATACAGCAGAGATAAGACCTTATTCGGGGTCAGGGATTGTCCTCTAGTTGAAAACAAATAAACAGTCATTAAAGTTCCATAAAATAAGAAAACTACAGTGAGGTGGGAGCTGCAGGTGGAAAAGGCTTTATGTCTTCCAGTATTGGATGGGATCTTCAGGATGGTGATGACAATGTACACATAGGACATAACTATGACTATAAAAGGTATAATTATAAGTAACAATCCAAGTATCAATTTATGAATCATAGATATATCGGAGCAGGTGAGCTGCATTATGGGTTCAATGTCACAGTAGAAATAGTCAATAACGTTTGGCTTACAGAAATGTAAATTATATATAACCATCACATCGATCAGAGCTATGATGAAACCCATTAACCAAATTATACTTACTGATGCCAGACAAATCCTATGACTCATGATAGAGTGATACCGGAGGGGGTTACAGATGGCCACATACCGGTCATAAGACATCACTGACAGTAAGAAACATTCTGAGGACTCCGAGGTAGCAAAGATAGAAAACTGGACAAAACAGCCTAAGAGAGTCACAGTACTCCTCCCATAAAGTACTGTATGAAGCAGGATGGGGACAATATCTGTAACCACCAGGAGGTCACACAATGATAGCTGTGTAATGAAGAAGTACATGGGGGACCGAAGGGATCTACTCACTAAATACAAGACCATGATAAGAAGGTTTCCTGAAAAAGCTCCAAAGTATATAACAACAAGCAGAGAGAAGACCAGAAATGTGAAGTTTTGAAGGTTTGGAAATTCCAGATGAATGATGGAGGTGATATTGTTTGTCAAGGTCATCTGAAGAGGACAGAGATAGCAATGAATGTTAAGAATCTTCTTGTTAGTAGAAAGCTTTATTTTTTAACGAAGATCTAAACATGAGATAGAAGTGAAGTATCTACCTGTTCTGTAGAGTTGTGTTCACCCTTAAGTTATCTGGAGTTTGGTAAGGCCATATTCAGACAAGTGTGCTGTTTTTCACTGACCTAATGTGCATGTTGGCCCTTTCAAGTCCACGGAAGGGACTCATTCACATGGCTGTGAGTTATAACATGTAACAGTCACTTTTTAAATCAATGTGTTCTCAAAATGGCCATGTGATGGACATTGCAAAAACTGCCGTCAAACAGCTTTCACTGTCGGGAATAAACCCTTGGACTCAAATTACTCATGAAACCAATTCAATATAATATTGTAACATTTTAAGTAAAGTCTGGAACTCACAACTGAACCACTGGGTAACCAAACATAGAAAGATATAGAATATCACTTTGTGATGCATTATCCTAAAACAGTATTATCTTGAAATGCTAATGATCTGAAAAAAATACAGGTTCAAATATGTCCACTGCCAGCTGATCTCCAGTTTGGTTAAAGATTCCAATTTATAATGAAACCAGTTCAACACATCATCGCAACATGATAACAAAAGCCTTGAAAGACTACTATTCACCCTCCCCCACTGAGTGGTCACACAGACACAAATAGGATAGTTAGCATATCTGGACAAGGCCAGCCAAGAGAACAGGTGAGAGACCACCAGGGGTGTAACTAAAGGATCATAGGCAATGTGCAAAAGCTTAACATGGCCCCCTATAGAACTTCTCCTTATTACCATCACCCACTTCCCACCTGCACATTTTAGCAGCATTTACATTTCCCTTTCCTTCTCTATCTGGCCCATGTTTACACCATGTCTGTGCACACAAGCTCCCCATCATCCTCATCCCTTATCAGTGTCCCCTGCATAGTAATCATGCCCCCTTTTATGCCACAGCCTCTTCCACAGAATCACCCCTTGACTATATGCTATTTTTCCCATTAAATAGTTACTATTCTCCTTTTTTGACAGTGGAAGGCTGTGTATCATAAATCGTCTCACTCCACCTCATCAGAGCAAGGCATTATGGGTAAGCCCACTTGATCACTGAGCTCTGGTGGTTTTTTCTTCTTTGCTTTCTCCATGCTTTTATATGATGTTTCGTTCGAGCCCAGCATTTTTGGAAAGCTTGGACTGAGACGGGTTTGTTCTGGTCCAGTTTCATCATCTCTAGTCACAATGCGAGAGAGTTTTTTTTTTTGTTTTTGTTTTTTTTTTATTGGTGATCTCTTTCCACTTATCAATGAGTATCTCCAAACAGTAGAAAGGGTGAAGGAGGACACTTCTTAATATATGAACTTTCACTTTTAGTTTTTCCCCAGCATAACATCTGTTAGAATGTAAGGTCAATAAAATTATTGCACTTTAAAAGTAAAAAAAAAAACAAAAGCCTATAAATAAAAATATATCTATAAAAGAAATAAATCTTTAACCATTTAACCAAATCCATACTCTAACATGTAGAAGCATAGTAACAGTTTGTCAATTTTAATTAATTTTAGAGCAAACACCACATCATCTATTGCAAAGTAATTCATTCTTCTATTCTTAGACCATGTCTGTTAAATAGAAACTCCAATTTATTTGCTGGTAATGTCATGTAACCACATGGGCACTTACCTTAATAGTATCTGTGTTGTGTAAAACATCCATATACAGTATACACATGCACTATATGGATTTTAACACCCTCTAGTTTATATGCTATTATTTTGGAGCAGAATTCTTAATATTTCTTCCTTAGAATAAAATAAATCACACTAAGGCTGAGGCCCCACATTGTGGAAATCCTGCTTTTTTTGTTGCAGATTTTGCTGAGGTTTTTTAAACCAAAGCCAGGAGTGAATTGAGCTAAAAGGGAGAAGTATAAGAAACTTTCTAGATATTTCCCATTCCTTTTGTAGCCATTCTTGGCTTTGGCTCAAAAAAACTCAAGAAACTGTGGAAGAAACCCGACAGCCTGCATAAATCTCACTCGTGCTAATGCAGAGTACAGCCAAATTATTTTACAACACTCAGCTATTTTATACTTTCATCTGTGGAATGATCTATATCTGAAGACTCCGGTGAGGATTTTCTGAGCTTCCCTGATGTACTGATATAATTCACAAATTACGTCTAATTAACCAAATGAGAAATAACCTTATAGGATTAATTCTCTTGTTTGGGTTTTGTTTATTTTTATTCTCAGTTTTTCTTTTTTAATTACAAAAATTATTTAGATTTTTACTCAATAAGAATACTAAAATAAATAAAATGTGAACATAAAAAAAACAAAGCAAAAACAATAAAAATTTTAAAAATATATATTTTCTAAAGTAAAATAATAAATATGTTCTGTGATACAGTACTCAGGGAAATAGTTAACAGAGTTGGCTTGTGAATACAATTTTTTCCCATCTACAGGATAAGGAGACAAGTTGTACAACAGTTGCCATCTGACCGATTGCATAGACACACAGTAGCACAGGTGCTAATGCTTCAATTATGTCTATGGGGCTGATGGAGATAGCCAAGCATGGTACTAAGCTATCACCAGTAGTCCCCTAGAGATGAATGCAGACGTGTACCTAGGATTTGCTTCACCTGGAGTAAAGGGGGGGGGGTAGGTAAAGAGGGAAGTTAGTACAAGAAAGGAAGAGAGGAGGGGACAAGAAGAAGAAAGAGAAAGAGAGAAGAGGAAGGAGAAAAGCGAGATGAGTGAATATCCTCCATTGTTTGGGCTGCACAAAGCACTAATAAATCAGCAAGAGAACAAAGTGATACAAGAAGTGACTATGACATGAAGAGTTCTTGAGACCGCACTTATCTAGTACTGAGCCAGCGGCTCCGGGTGTTTAGGTAGCGAGGATTAGAACGTTGTATCAATCTGGTAATTTGGTTTACTTTGTTTTTCCATTGTGCTATTGATGGTGGGGTCTGTTGTAGCCAAATAGGGGGAATCAGGGCCTTGGCAGTCTGCAAGTAATTGGTAGATGAGATGTTGAGAGTTTTTGGGAACTGCGGGAGTGGTCTGGCAAAGACTAGCATGTCAGGTCTAATGTTGAAGGATGTGAAACCTATTCTTTGTAGTTCAATTTCTACTTCTTTCTAGAACTCGTAAAAGACAAGACAGGACCACCATATGTGGAGGAGTGAGCCAGTAGCCTTTCCACATCTCCAGTAGAGATCGGATTGAGCGAGGCCATGACAGTAAAGCCAATCTGGGGTCCTGTACCATCGTGACAGGAGCTTGACATGGTTCTCTTGTAGGCGAATACATGGAGAGAAGTCAAGAGAATGCTTAAGGACATTTTTTAGGTCTTGTGTTAGTGATGAAGAAATCCAGCTTGTGATGAAGAAAGGTTTAAGAGATGGTGTGTCATGTACAAAACTTCATAGAAGGGATGAGATTCGCCTCAAAGAGGGAACCTTTGTAGCTATGATTTTTTTTTCAACCTTGGTATATTCTCACTGCAATGTGTATCTGGCAGAGGAGTGATATCTACATTTAACATAATGTGCCAGGTGCAGGTAAGCTAACTGCTGTGATTTGAGAATTTCCTTGATGCGGGGTGCCACAGGCATTTGTCTGCTTGAGCAAACGGCATAAGTTGTTTCCAGAAATCCTGAAGAGGGTGGTCAATTTCAGATAGGAGGGAAGGAATGGCTTTCTGACAAGTCCCAGGTTATAGAAAGTTCCTGCATTTATGGTCATATCCATTGGTAACTGATGAAGACAACAGATTGTCACTAATAAGATGGTTAGAGAAAATCTTTAAAACTCTGCAATTTTTGAAATTATGTATATACTTAACTTTTAATAGTCTGAATATGGTTACAATTAAGGGTGAGTGAAGCAATTCAAATTGAACCAAATTCAACCTGAATTTTTTTAAAAACTTCAGGTTTGACCCTAACTCAAAACTTGTGTGGTTTGTGACCCATGAAACATAATTATAGTTTGGGGTCTCCTCAGACCCCAAAGTATAATAATTGGATGCCTGGGAGAGCTGAGTAAACAGTTATACTCACCTTGCCTCATCTCTCATGGACATCCGGCAATCCCCTGGCATCCTCTTCAGGCCCGAAATGAGCCAGAGGACCTAAACGAATTTTGTGAGTTTCTAGTTATTAGTTATTGGAATACCCCTTTAAGTATTCTCTCTCTCAAAGAGCCGGAGTGCTGGCATGCGCTGTAGCCAGCACTCTGGCTCTATTGCGCAGGCGTGGGAGGCTGGCAGACTTCAAGAAGAGGAGGAACCAGCCAGAATGAAGTGATGTTCCGTGCCCAGAAGTTCCGGACAGGAAGACAGTAAGTATGATGGGGTGGGGTTTAGTATTGGTGACGTTCCATTTCTGGAAACAGTGAAATGGAACGTCACCGGAAAATCTGAAAATGTGCCTGGGACGGTAAATATAGATTTTTTGTAAAGTAAGTTAGAAAGTAGGCAGGGGGAGGGTGTTTAGCTTAGTGTAGAAATATTAATTTATCCTGGACAACCCCTTAAGGCTTTAAGTCAATTTGTAATCATCAATCATTTTACAGTTTGGTTTACGCGTAAACACATCCATAGCTTGTTTGTTATTTTTTAAATATTTTTACAAAAATTAATAACTTCCAAAATTCTTAGTATTCCTGTTTTCTGATATTTAATATTTTTTGTCTGTTTCATGTTATCCTATGGGGAAAAAAAGTATTTATTCAGCCACCAATTGTGCAAGTTCTCCCACTTATAAAGATGAGGCCGGCCTGTAATTGACATCATAGGTAGACCTCAACTATGAGAGACAAAATGAGAAAACAAATCCAGAAAATCACATTGTCTGATTTTTTAAGAATTTATTTGCAAATTGTGGTGGAAAATAAGTATTTGGTCACCTACAAACAAGCAAGATTTCTGGCTCTCACAGACCTGTAACTTCTCCTTTAAGAGGATCCTCTGTCCTCCACTCATTACCTGTAGTAATGGCTCCTGTGTGACATTGTTATCAGTATAAAAGACTCCTGTCCACAACCTCAAACAGTCACACTCCAAACTCCACTATGGTGAAGACCAAAGAGCTGTGGAAGGACCAGAAACAAGATTGTCAGCACAATTGGTGGCTGACTAAATACTTTTTTTCCCCACTGTATAGGATAAATGTATATTTAAAATATTTTAAACATTTTTTATATATTGTATATTTCATTAATTAATTTCCATCAAAACCTCATATGTTTTTGTATTACCAGCTATGAAACTGTGCAAGGGGTCTTTCTTCATAGGGCATTATGTAGTTTTTATTAAAATCATTTTGGTGAATGTATGATGATTGATAATTTTTTATGGGGGAATAGAAGCAGCAAAAAAATGGTGATTTGGGCATTTTGATTTTTTATCACTCTTACGCTAGATTCAACCATGTCCACTTTGTAAAAGTGGAGTAAGTGGTGTATAATGCAAACAAACAAAAAAAAAGTAAAACCTATTTTGTATAATTCTAAGATTTTATAACCCCCCCCCCCCAATATTTTTATTAAATTATTTAAATTGCTTATATAGCACCAACACAGTATGCTACAGACATTTTCATCATCACTGCCCTAGTAGTATGGAATGTGGAACAAAACGAGATCACTTGAAGGAAACCAATCAGATTCAGACCCGGGACCATATGCAAGTCAACAGTGTTAATTATTGATTGGTTATTTTTTATGTAAAATAGGAAAAGCAGAAAGATTTAAATTTTTATTATTTTAGCTTTACTTATATTTTTATAAGTAATATAGGTTTGAACAGTCAAACAATACAAATGTAGTCTAGTTTAACATGATTATTAGGCTGAGACCTCATGTTACAGAAACGCAGTTTTTTTTGTTGCAGATTTTGCTGTATTTTGGAGCCAAAACCAGGAGTGGCTACAAAAGGAATTGGAAATATATAGAACTTATACTTTTCCCTTTAGCTCAATCTACTACTGGCTTTGGATTAAAAAACCGCAGCAAAATCTGCAGCAAATAAAGCTGCATTTCCACAACGTGGGGCCTTAACCTTAACATGACTCTTAACGAATTGTTTCGGACGAACTAAAATTGTGGAAAATTATTATACCGTATTTTTTGGACTATAAGACGCATAGGAATAATAAGACACAGTTAGGTTTTAGAGGAGGAAAATAGGAAAAAAATGTGGTAAAATATTTAACAACATAAATAACATATGGCAGTTTTGCAACAGCTTCAAGGCCACATTGACAGGTGGCCCTGCAATGGAATTTGCCTATGTTAATGTTAACCCCTTCCTGCAGGTGGCATTTATTAATTATTGTTTTTGACTCCCCATAACTTTTTTATTTTTCGGTTCACAGGGCTTAATGTTTGCAGGACACATTTTTCTTCATAATGCTACCATTTATTATTCTTTTTAATGTACTGGGAAGCTGGAAGAAAATTCAGAATGGGGTGGATTTGAAGAAAAAGTGTATTTGTGTGATATTCTTACGGTCTTCGTTTTTAAGGCGTTCAGCCAAAGGTGTGCAGCCAAAATAACATGTCACCTGTATTCTATGTTTTGGTTTGATTCCGGGGATACCAAATTTATATAGTTTTATTTACATTTTAACCCCTTAACAAGAATCCAAAACTTTGCAAAAAAAATTCACCATATTCTGACATCCGTAACTTTTTTATATTTCTGTGCACGGGGATGCATAGGGCGTCATTTTGGGTAATGTCTATTGCTTTGATTTCCATCAGAGGTGAAACAGCGATTATTTTTTCCGTTATGGCGTTCACTGTACAGGAAAAATATTTTTATAAGTTTGTAGACCTAACTAAGGGTCTACAAACTTATAAAAATACTTAATGTGTTTCACAGTATTTTTTTTGTTTTCTATGTATTCTAGGGAAAGGGCGTGATTTGAATTTTTTTACATATTTTTTAAAACTTATTTATTTTTTCACTATTTTATTAGCCCCCCCCCCCCCCCCAGGGGGCTTGAACATGCAATTGTTTGATTGCAAGTCCCACAGACTGCAATACAACTGTGATTCTCTACATTACTATTGAGGCTGCTCATATTCCTATGACAAGCCTTTCTAGCCTTCATAAGACTCCCAGCTGTCACAGAAACAGGACGGCTCCCGCAATCTCGCCAAGCGGGGACCGGCCCCTGGGGCAGTTTTAATACTTTGGGGGGGGGCTCACAGGTAGTAATGCCCGCAATCAGAGTGGATTCTGATCATGAGTATTAGCTCTGGGTCTCCGCTGTACATTATAGAGGAGACCCAGTAGCTATGGCAGCCGCTCAGCAGCATCATCTGTGGTTAGTGGCCGCCATCATCTTTTTAAAGACCCGGCATCTGCCGTAATAGTACCCTGAATGTTTGCACCACTGGGACACCGTCTCCTAAAAGCCCAGGGCCCGCAGCATCTCCACAGTCCTGCTGCCGCCGGCTCCTGTAGCAAATACCCTGCAACAGAGCCCTCCACCCAACATTCAGACCACAGAGTCCAAAAAAAATGGTACTCTGGGGTCTCTTCAGGGGAGGTCAGAAAAATAAAATACATTTATATTCACCTTCCATTACCGCTTTTGGGCCTCCACGTGGCTTCCGGCGCTTTGTCTCTGCCTCATTGCAGCATCTGTCTCTCTCTTATGATGTAACACACCCTGAGTCACTGATGAGGCCTGTCATTGAGCCTCAGTGGTGACATGTGCATGACAAACATCATGACCCAAGCCGCGAGGAGACACCACGAGGAAGTCCAAAAGAGGTAACGGAAGGGGAGTATAAATGTTTTGGTTTTTTTTCACCTCCAATTATCATACTTTGGGGTCTGAAGAGACCGCAGAGTATAATAATTTTACTTTTTCTGTTCTATCTGTCCAAATTGGGACAGAAATGAATCAGAGGATCACTCCGTTCAAACACGGGACAAAATAACTCTCCAGAGTTTCACCCATATTTAGTGTCTATTTTTCAAAGTTTTGTTAAGGTGTTAAAACATAAAAACTATATCAATTTGGTATCCCCGTAATCACAATGACCTGCAGAATATGGGTAAAATGTCATTTTGGCTGCACAGTGAATGGCAAAAATAAAACCCATAACAAGGCACAATTGCATTTTTTTTGTAAATCCCTCCATTTAAATTTTTTTTCAAGCTTCCCAGTACACCTTACAAAATATTAAATGGTACCTTTATAAAGTACAATCTATCCCACGAAAAATAAGCCCTCATACATCTCTGTGAATGGAAAAATTAAAAAACAAATAAAAGTTATGGCTTTTGAAAAATGGGAAGTAAAAAAAATTAAAAATGGCTATTTTTTCTTACTTGGGAAAGAATGTTAATTGAAGGAGGAATCAAAAAGAAAGTGAATACTGGTAAAAAATAATGAAGCACAGTAGCTAAATGTAGCAGAAATCTGTTGTCTTTTTTAAATTGACAGCTAAATATTTAAGTACAGTCATGGCCAAAAGTTTTGAGAATGACACAAATATTCTATTTTCACATGATCTGCTGCCCTCTGGTTTTTATGTGTGTTTGTCAGATGTTTTTATCACATACAGAAATAGAATTGCATTCATATTATGAGTAACAGAAGCTTATATTGACAGTTAGAATGAGTTAATGCAGCAAGTCAATATTTGCAGTGTTGACCCTTCTTCTTCAGGACCTCTGCAATTCTCCCTGGCATGCTCTCAATCAACTTCTGGACCAAATCCTGACTGATAGCAGTCCATTCTTGCAGAATCAATGCTTTCATTTTGTCTGAATTTGTTGGTTTTTGTTTGTCCACCCGTCTCTTGATGATTGACCACAAGTTCTCAATGGGATTAAGATCTGGGCAGTTTCCAGGCCATGGACCCAAAATCTCTATGTTTTGTTCCCTGAGCCATTTAGTTATCACCTTTGCTTTATGGCAAGGTGCTCCATCATGCTGGAAAAGGCATTGTTGAGCGCCAAACTGCTCTTGGACGGTTGGGAGAAGTTGCTCTTGGAGGACATTCTGGTACCATTCTTTATTCATGGCTGTGTTTTTAGGCAAGACTGTGAGAGAGCCGATTCCCTTGGCTGAGAAGCAACCCCACACATGAATGGTTTCAGGATGCTTTACAGTTGGCATGAGACAAGACTGGTGGTAGCGCTCACCTCTTCTTCTCCGAATAAGCTGTTTTCCAGATGTTCCAAACAATCGAAAAGGGGATTCATCAGAGAAAATGACTTTCCCCCAGTCCTCAGCAATCCACTCCCTGTACCTTTTGCAGAATATCAGTCTGTCCCTGATGTTTTTTCTGGAGAGAAGTGGCTTCTTTGCTGCCCTCCTTGAGACCAGACCTTGCTCCAAGAGTCTCCGCCTCACAGTGCGTGCAGATGCACTCACACCTGCCTGCTGCCATTCCTCAGCAAGCTCTGCACTGCTGGTAGCCCGATCCCGCAGCTGAAACACTTTTAAGAGACGGTCCTGCCGCTTGCTGGTCTTTCTTGGGCGCCCTGGAGCCTTTTTGGCACCAATGGAACCTCTCTCCTTGAAGTTCTTGATGATGCGATAGATTGTTGACTGAGGTGCAATCTTTCTAGCTGCAATACTCTTCCCAGTTAGGCCATTTTTGTGCAGTGCAATGATGACTGCACGTGTTTCTTTAGAGATAACCATGGTTAACAGAAGAGAAACAATGATGGCAAGCACCAGCCTCCTTTTAAAGTGTCCAGTGGTGTCAGTCTTACTTAATCATGATAGATTGATCTCCAGCCCTGTCCTCATCAACACCCACACCTGTGTTAATGGAGCAATCACTGAAACAATGTTAGGTGGTCCTTTTAAGGCAGGGCTGCAATGATGTTGAAATGTGTTTTGGGGGATAAAGTTCATTTTCTAGGCAAATATTGACTTTGCAAGTAATTGCTGTTAAGCTTATCACTCTTTATAACATTCTGGAGTATATGCAAATTGCCATTAGAAAAACTGAAGCAGTAGACTTTGTAAAAATTAATATTTGTATCATTCTCAAAACTTTTTGCCATGACTGTAAGTACTTGCAGCCCTCCTTAACTTGACTTTTTTCAATGGCAGCTATGCTTTTTTTTTTTTTCAAAAAAACAAAACCAAGAGTGTGCTCAATAGTAGTATAGCAATTTCACTATTGGCTGCAATACAGTACTGTTGCAGTCAGTGGTATAAGCAATCTAATGATAGCCTCCTAGTGAAAAAGTAACACATTTTATAAAGTTTCAAAAGATGTTTAACACTTGAGGACAGAATATTTTTCCATTTTTCCAGTTTTAATTTTTTATTCTACTAAAAGCCATAATTTTTACATTAGAGCTTATTTTTTTCAGGACAAATTGTACTTCATAGTGGTCTCAACTAATATTCTGCACAATGGACTGGGAAGCCAGAAAAAAAAAAAAAAAGTTCTAAATGGGGTGCAACTGACTGTTTTTTTAAAGTGTCTTTTTCTTACAGGTTTTATTTTTATGGTGTTTAGTATGCATTAAAAATTACATGTTAGCTTTATTCTGCAGGTTGGTAAAAAAAAACTTTAAAATTTAGCAGAATAAAAAAATTATTTCACTTGCCCTACTGTGACATCTGTACCTTTTTATGTTTATGCCTAAGGAGCTGTGGAAGGTGTATTTTTTGTGCGGTAATACTTGGGAATGTATGATGTATTGACCACTTTTTTTTAATCATTTTTTTTTCTGGGAGGCAAAATGGCAAGAAACATCGATTCAGCCATTTTGATTTTTTTTTTATGCTACAATGTTCACTGTAAGGGATAAATGTTTTAATATTTTAATAGTTTGGACATATTCAGATTTTGGGATGCCTAATGTATTTTAGGTGTGATTTGAATGTTTAGGGTTTTTTTTTTTAGTTAATTATTATTATTTGCAGTCTATGGTAAATTCCCCATGTAATAGGCAGGCTTGAATAGCTACAACACTATGGCGGTTCTGGGAACCTTCAGAACACCCCAAGATGCCATGGTAACAAGACAGCACTTGCAATAGCACCATGAGAGAGCTGCCCATTTACCGATCATGAAATAGAAGATGAGAATAAGCACCCAGATGATGTGGTCGCATTTGACCACTGCATCTGAGAGGTTGAATGCCCATGAACAGAGTCATCTCTGATCAAGGGCACTGCTGCCAAGTCCTTAAAACTGTGGCTGTGGTGTCTTTTTTTTTTAACTACAATGGAAGCTTGTAAGAGAGTCCAGTGCATATATGAACACAGCAGTAATACACTCTATATTACAGCCACAAGTCCGGGTATGTGAATTTTGTGTAGGGGTCAACAACCTTAATTATTGCATAGCACATCAAGTATATCATCTATGGCTTTTAAATTATTATTATTATTATTATTATTATTATTATTTAAATAGCCATAAGAAAAAAGTTGCCTACCCATTGTTTACTGGACTTATACATTCTGTATATAGATACACTATGTGATATTTTCATCATGTGTAATTTTATTTGGATATTTTAAAGCAATTATGACCAAGAATAAAGAAATATTTTTTATACATTTTGTCTCAGATGGATAATTATATTTATTGTTTGCATTCGGGGTGTCCACAGGGGAGTCTTGTGGAGATCTCTCTGGATATTGAGCTGTCTGCCTAGAAACGTATAAAATGTCCATGTAATGATTACTCCTATGATCAGACTGGTCAGACTCTATGATGGGACAGTGTGTTATGTTATACATTACAGCTGATATAGTGAAGATCTCTCCTCTATTGGACATAATATACAATATATTTTGCCATCACACATGGATTTTGTACACAGCAGAGATGAAACCAAGGTAAGCACCTTATGTATGCAGAGGGTCATATCAGTATAATGTTGTACCGTGTTAGCCATTGAAAGTAGTGGAAGAGTGAAGAAATCAGGCGATACCTTTTACAGGCTAACTGAGTATATTTGATAAGTAAGCATATCAGGTACAGTCGGGGGGATGAGGCAGATATTACTGGTAAATGTTATCATGATAGATGATCCACTGACTAGTGCAGGAAATGACCGTCACATGTAATTGTATCACTGACTACAAGGAGACCATGATGGGACTATCTGTATTACCACTAGCACAATATCCAGATATGTTATAATGAATCATAAAATACATTTTGGGAAAAAAATCATATATGAATGAAATAACATCATGGCTACAGAGATGTCTGGAGTGTCAATTTGGTGAAAAAAATCCAACATTGAGAATTTAATTCGATTGAGCTATAGTAAAATCCTACAAGATGTGTCAAACACCCAAATTAAAGTCCTTTTCAGAAGGGATCACACAGTTTTATTGTGCAAATTATAGCATCTTACTGTGTATTACAGGTAACATTTGCTCAGAGAAATAAGTCATACCATGAACTGAATTATTTATTTCTCCAGCATAATAGGTATCATCCTGCAGGCTATGACTGGGCGTACTACAGAGTTTCAGTTTTTGTAACAATCCATGGGGGGGCAATGCTACTCTAGAGGGGTTCAAGTAGGATTCTAACAAAATATTGATGTCACCACCCAGTACTAGTGCCCTACTGTAAAAGTGGAAATGTGTGAATCAACCTTGAAAAATAGGTTTTAGCCTTCTGGACCTTGTGGATTTGCTAGTAGTTTAATGGGGGCATGGTTCCTGAATGCTTTAATGGTGGGTAAGTCAAATGTATTTATGAGATGGCCAAGAAGATTGTCTATGAAATGATGGTAGTCTCACATTCGAAGCTGTATTTGATGGTGAGATATGGAGCCTGAAAGTCACAAGGTCAGAACATTGTTTGACACCCGCAAAGCAGGGTGCGCACACAGTTTGAGTACGCACCATGCTTCCGCTGTGGTTTGCGGGGAAGCCCTTTCCTGCAGCACCGTATTATTAGAGCAGATGTCAGGAAGGGGTTAACGTGATTCGCCCCGAATTAATGAGCATCAAATCGAATTATGGAAAATTTTTGAAAAATTCACTCATCTCTAAGCGGAACCCATGCCGCCTGGCAATTAGTCCTGGATTTCTTACAGCAAACAAGGTTTTACTTTCAAAACTGTGTCTAACAGGGCAAAATACCCCTAAAAATGATCTGGATTCACTGGAGAGCACAGTAGTGGTGATTATTTTGTTTGGAGGGTATTGCTGACAGAGAATGGCAAACATCACAAGCGACATGTGGGGTGTGCCAAAGCCATAAAACTTTACACAAGCTTCATGACATTGCTGTGCCCACGTGACCCATCAGTCCTCCAGGGCATGTCACATCAACCAGAAGGCTGGAAGAGAATCCCAAGGAAGCACCAGACACCGAGAGGGAGCCCAGGAAAGGGAAGGGAATGTGAGTATAAGTGTATATTATTTTGCCTATTAGCAACAAAAAAAGACACAATTTTCCATTCTAGATTACACCAATTCTAAAACAGAACTTTTAATAATTACTGAGAAAATTACGTGAGCAATTTAAAATTTTTCAGCCTTTGCCAACAAAAGTGATTTTTGTGAAAGGTCTAAAAATAGGGGAGAGACAAGTTATAGAGACGAAACAGCTGGAAGAGTTGTATTATAGTATGTCATGGTAAATTTACAAAATTAGGGGTTTGTATCATGGATAGAGGCTAATCCGCCTCTTCATAATGTTATAAACTATATAAGCTATTCATAAGCTAGAAAATATAAGTAATCCCCTACATGGAACACACAGTCTATAGCCCTCATATCCATTAAGCCCTATCACTAGATCATCGGTCCCATAAATGGCCAGAAACAATAGACTCTGTATAAATCCTAGCTGTCCCAGTATAACCTGGGTGCTCTGCAGTCTCACCACAAGACTGGGAACTGATTTGATAATACTACTGCGGCGCAATGCTGATATTAAAAAGGCAGAAGGCTATCACTCCCCCCCCCAACATGTTTCGCCCAAGACAGGCGTCATCAGGGGTATGGGGTAAGACGCCGCAGCTCACAAATAGCGTCCTTATATAGGACTGACATATGGCCCTATACTTAAATCCCCTCCTTTTAAATTGTTCACATTTCTATTGTACTAATTAATAAAAATTATGTTTTAGGATTAGTGCAATCTTGAATGGGAAATTGCAGGGGGTTTTTTGTTGCTAATCAGCAAAAGAGCTATATTAGTTTACGCCACCATTCATGAGGGTTGATTATATATTATTTTTCCATACCTGTGAAGAGACTCCAGAGTATAATAGTAATTAGATGGCGATGACCACAAAGTTTTGGATTTGGGTTGTGCCAGAAACTTTTGGAAAATTTTAGTCAAATTCAGTTTGATCCAAGTCAGCTCGCTCATCCCTTGTTGTCAATAACACACTGTAAAATCAGAT
This sequence comes from Leptodactylus fallax, assembly GCA_947044405.1. Lineage (NCBI taxonomy): Eukaryota > Metazoa > Chordata > Amphibia > Anura > Leptodactylidae > Leptodactylus > Leptodactylus fallax. Next base: position 867,024 of record CAMRHE010000320.1, read on the forward strand.
GTACTTGTGTGTTCACCCTTAATTTAGCTCTAATATGGTTATGGGCTTCTGCTAGCAAAGCCCGTAAAAGGGGTTGTTTGGGAGTATTATATTGATTACTGTAGACTCTTCACTACTTACCAAGCACAGCACCGTACACTGTATAGCGGCTGTGTTTGGTAGTGCAGCTCAGCGCCATTAATTTGAATGTGATGGTCATGTGACCAATATATTTAATAAACATATCACTGGCATAAGAGGAGGAAGTGGAGTTTAAGACCACAGTACCCTTTTTAAGCTGTATAAAACAACACAACCACTTGGTAGCTGCTCATAGACACACACAGCATATTTGTGATAGAATGTTGTTTTGAAAACCTGCTCATCTCTTGAAAGACATAACTAGACATGTCCAGCCAAAGGGAATGGTAAGGAATAACACAACCATAAATGAAGGTATCATAGAAGTCTAAAATGGAAGTAACCAAATAAATGAGAAATTAATGCAACTGAAAACTGTAGGCTTATTTAGGCATATAAAATGCTCTTTGCTAGATATTTGTGTAATCTACATGTTGAATACAGAGAATTGTATAACTTTGTTATATTTTGTTAAGGTGGAGTTGAGAAATAATATCACCTCCATCATTCTTCTGGGACTTCAAAATCTTCAAAACTTCACATTTCTCTTCTTTTCCCTGCTGGTTCTTATATACTGTGGGACCATTTCAGGAAACCTTCTTATCATAATCTTGTATTTAGTGAGTAAATCCCTTCGGTCCCCCATGTACTTCTTCATTACACAGCTATCATTGTGTGACCTCCTGCTGACTACAGATATTGTCCCCATCCTGCTTCACACTGTATTGTATGGAAAGAGTACTGTGACTCTCATCGGTTGTATCATCCAGTTTTCTGTCTTTGTCCTATCAGAGTCCTCGGAATGTCTTCTCCTGTCGGTAATGTCTTATGACCGGTATGTGGCCATCTGCAGCCCCCTCCGGTATCACTCCATCATGACTCATACATTCTGTGTGATATCAGTAATTGTGACTTGGTTGGTATGTTTCATCGTAGCTCTGATCTATGTGATTTCCTTGTATAGTTTCCATTTCTGTGGAGCTCACATTATTGACCATTATTACTGTGACTTAGAACCTATACTGCAGCTCTCTTGCTCCGATACATCCCCAGTTCATAAATTTGGTCATATTATAGGATTTTTTTTTTTATTACAATACCTTTTATAATCATTGTCACGTCCTATGTGTACATTGTCATCACCATCCTGAATATCCCATCCAATCCCGGAAGACATAAAGCCTTCTCCACCTGTAGCTCCCACCTCACTGTAGTCTCCATATTTTATGGAACATTACTTATTGTTTATTATGTTCCAACAAGAGGAGAATCCCTGGTTATGGGCAAGGTCTTATCTCTGATGTATAATGTGGTAACCCCTCTGCTTAATCCCATTATATACACCCTGAGGAACAAAGACTTTAAGGAAGCTTTTCATAAACTGAAATCAATTTTATAATTTGGTGGTTTGAGAAAAAAAAAATAGTACTCTGCAATACAGATATAGCAGACCTGTCAATTTTTGGATGTCAAGTAGATTGGTAACATTTCAAATCTGTGCTGTAGAATAAAGTTTTTCTGCATATAATATACATGTATAATATAAAATAATATAATATAATTAGCATTGAATAAAATTTGCAATACTCATTTCACAAATATTTTCAGGCATCTTCAGTCCTCTTTTGGCCTTTTCCAGCTTCCTGAGTAACATAAGCATCTCTTGGTGACTGCTGAGGCCTATGATTGGGCACATGAATGTCACAGCGCTTTCAAGTTACCAAGGATGCTGAAAGAAACAATAGATTCTGCAAGCAAGCCCAGGAGAGTTGAGAAAAGGCGATGGCATCTCCCTTGGGTCTTATTATACTCTGGGGTCTAAAGAGATCCCTGAGTATAGTAATTATTTGTGGGTGAAAAATTCCAAAAATGTCAAGTTTGACCTAAGATTTTTAGTGAATTTGAAGCAAACCTGGCTCATTACAATCTGGTTGATTTATGAAAAATAGGAATTTTATCAAAAATCTGGCAACATTTTTGATTTTCAAACTTTGGAAGTTCTGCTTTTCAGACAGATATAACCAAATTAGTTTATGAATATTTACCATATCTTTGATACACACGTGGACAAAATTGTTGGTAGCCCTCGTTTAATGAAAGATAAATCCACAAAAGTAGTTTGCCAAACTACATATTGACAAGCCACAAAGTTTCTGGGAGACTGTCCTATGGATAGATGAGACAAAAATCGAAAAGGCACCCTTCAAACCCAAGACAACTGGAGCAGTTTGCTCATGAGGAGCGGCCAAAATCCCTGCTGAGAGGTGCAGAAGTCTCATTGACAGTTACAGGAATCGTTTGATTGCAGGGATTGCCTCAAAAGGTTGTGCAACAAAATATTAAGTTAAGGGAACCATCATTTCTGTCCAGGCCTGTTTCATGAGTTTTCTTTTTTTAAAAAATTCTGTTGAAGCCTGGTTGGAAAGCAATGTCTGACTTTCATTTGTTCATTTTCATAGAATTTTTATATATTATTACTTTTGGCAGATTCAAGTTATTTCTGTGACCATTGAGGGGGACCAAAAATTTTGCCCACGTGCGTATATGTTAGATTTACACTTAAAATGTCCTTTAAGTTGTTTAGGGCGTTATAAAGATTACAAGTCAAACAGCAAGTTTCCAAAATCAAATTTCTTAAAACCAAAACCAATTTTTCAAAATACATCCATTTAACCCTTACACATTTATAAGGTGTTAAAGAAGAAAATACAACCTAAATGTGTTGCACAATTTCTCTTGAATACAGGAATGTCTCACATATGGAAGTAAACTGCTGTTCTGCAGATGGCAGGGTGCAGAAGCGAAGAAGCACAATTGGCCTTTTGTAGGGCAGAATTTGCTGGAAAAGTTTTCAGAACCCCTGAGGTACCAGAACAGTCAACACTCTCAAAAGTGACCAAATTCTAGAAACTACACCCCTCAAGGAATTTATGAAGGGATATAGTGATCTTTTTGATCCCACATAAGCTTTCTCCCAGACGAAGGCTTTGTGTGCAGAAACGTGCGTTGGGCTTTGTTAGCAGGCAGCTGCATTTGTGTCATGGGTATGTTTGGACCTTATACCATGTAGTTTACTTTGCAAAATACATGTATAGTGTGATACATTGGGTATTTATATAGGGGTTTTATATATGCACTTGCTCTTTACTAACCATTAGTACCCCTTGCATCTATATACTGCTATATATTTTATGCATGGTTGTATGTTATCTCCCTTATATATATTTATACTATTCAGCCTCTGCCTCTTTCGTGTTACATATGCTGACATAGGTATTTGTACTGTTGTTTCTGTCTTGTATTTTTATACTGTTTTTGTACTTCAATAAAATTCTTTTTGTATTTTTTATTATTTTGAGTGCTTTCTTACTTTTCTTTCTTGGATTATTCCAAAATTGAATGCATAGTGGATAGTGCAAAATGAAAATTGAGATTTTTCCAGAAATATACTATTTCAGAGATCAATATGTCATGCTCAGGTTGTACCATTGTGAAAAGTCAGATCTCCAGTTATTATGCTGTTTACTTATTTTGGAAAAACCCTACATTTGGCCCTAATCTTTCACCTGGAAACACCATAGGTCTCAGAAGTAAAAGAGCATGCACAGTTGAGACCTCATTTGGGCATTTACACTGTATCGGCTTGCAATTTTATGGGCTCTGAGATGAAATTAAAATAAATAAATGTTTTATTTTTTTTAGTTCCATTAGGATTCAATGGTATAAACTGTAATTTTTATGGCTGTCAGACAACTTTGTGGCTGGGTTGCTGTTATTCCTTGAACTTTTCAATAATGCCACTCACAGTTGAAAGCATAGTCTATAGGAGGGAACACATTTCTGGAAATGACAAAGTAACATGGTGGAATTCTTTGAGCTCCAGAGATCCATCCATTCTGTCACTAATGCTTGTAAAGGTGACTGCAGGGCGAGGGGTTGGATCTTATACATTGGGACAATGAGGCTGAATGAAACTCCCGAATGTAATATTTAAGAAGTGGGGACCAATACAAAAAAAAAAAAAAAAAAAGACAAAAGTACACTATATAATTGAACATACCGTTTGTATTCACTGCCTACCATTCATTTTCTCATAGACATAGAAGTTATTGTCAAGTTGCCATTACTGTGGCTGTGTTTGCCTTAGAAAGCTATAGATGGTCTAGATAGAATCGTAGGAGCCCTGACAGTGTCATACACTATGTTGTATAGTGTAGGTATCCTACTTTAAGGCTCAGTCCATGCCATCAGTTGGCGAAATACAATGGAATCCACAGCATCAGCGACTGCACCACCAGCAACTTGGCAAGGTGCGAGTTAAGTTGCAAAACCTCCAGATAACTGGGTGCATATTACTGCTTCTTAGGCACACTTTCATTGTTGGATGCCTGACATTGTTATGGCGGAGGAGGAGGAGAAGCAGACAGTGATGATAATGATCGCTACAGCAACCATGTGTTGTGTGTGGATGTGGTCTACCTACAAGGAAGATCATGGGGAGTAGGAGTTGAACAGTCTTGCTCATTTCCCCCGCCAGTGTCACTGACAATTTTATTTTACCAAATGAGCTGGTAATGCCTTTTCATGTTCCTGCATGGTCATTCTAATTTTTTGCTTACAGTTCTTGGAACATTGTCATGGATTTGTCATTTGGCAATTTACAAAAATAAAAAAATTGCACATGCGAGAGACCACCATGTAGCTGTTGCCTCCAACTCCAGGAGCACTGGAAGCATGTCACCAACACCACCACCACCACCTAAGCCTGACTTAGGTCTGCCCTGGGCAGATTATTTTGATGCTGTGCATCGGTTGGAATTCTTACTATCACCACTGCCACCACCCTCTTCTCCTGAAGTCACTGTTTCACCCTGGCTTAGTTGCCAGATCCTAACTGCAAGAGAACTATTATCAGTAATATCATCTACCCCACATTTTTATGACTTATGTCCATGGGATATTTGAAAAACCTCATAGTTTATCCTAGTGCCCTTACCAGCACAACTGCCACCCCACCCCATCGCTACTATCCCAATCTTCAACAGTCAGGTTTTCCACCTCTGCCTCCTATTTTCATCCAACTCATCAAGAGGAGAAAGAAGAGGAATAATAATACTAGGAGTAATATCTTTCTGAGCAGGTGCCACATTGCTATTAGGGATCAGTGACGGTAAAGATGAAGAATGGTTGACAGTGTAGAAACACTCTGCAGTAAATTACGTGTTACAACAGTAGAGGAGAACAAACACACACATGCCTGACCAACAGTCTGACTTGCCACATCAATCTTAGATTTAATATCATGTGAGATGAGAAAGCTAAGTAATAAAAAATGTAATCTTCATTCTCAGAAAATTTAATAATCCTGTTGCTACTGGTAGTGCCGCCAAAACCAGAAATAGTGTTGCTGTTGCCACCCACTCTCTTATTATTACTTGCAGTAATGAATAGTGTGAAAATAGCACAAGTGGTTCCTCCTCCTCTAGCCTGCCCCACCCTCTTTTCTTCCAGTCATTTTAATGCACTGCTTATAGAATAGTGGATTGACAACAATTTTGACAACTTGTATTTTTTTTTTTTTTTACTTAACCCTGCTGTTCTGTTCGGTTCTACTATACACATATAATGTTCCGGTCATTTTTGACCGGGCCTATTAAAGTCTGGATTTTTAACTAATTTAAGTGTTTTATTTGAATTTCTTTTGCATTATTATACTGTATGTGAACATGGTTGTTCATAAATAAATGAAAAATGAAATCAAAAACTTAATTTTAATTTTTTTTGTGTCAAAAAATGTTACATGGCCTTATTGCATCATTCATGCATATTGCACATTTGCACAAAAAAAAAAATCTTTATAAAACTGTAAACTATAACTAATGACATCAAACTGTATGTAAATATATTTTTTTCAAAAAAAACAAAAAAAGTCTAGTTTTTTCTATATAAAATGTGAAATAAGGTTCAAGGTGCTAAATTTACTGTTTGCATTCGTCACAAATATAATTTACATGTCTTTTGCATAAGTACTTTGCACATTTGCAACATATCACATTTGTTTTGTGATTACTTGATGTTGGACAGAAGGCGCATCGTTTCCGTTTTAGGCTGGTTGCACTGCTGGTGGAGGCCGTGGGTATCGTCGCAGTGCTAGCGGAAGCCCTTGGTTCACTTTCTTCAGCATGCTGTTGGATCCTGTGGACAATGGCTGCAGCTCCATCATCTCTGGGTGTTACTTTTCTTTGTTCAATATATGGGATAACCAGTGATTTTCCCAACTCCTCTAAAAAAAATTCTTCTTTTATATAGTTTATTTTTATTCCAATTTGGGTCTATTTCACACCATCACACAAATGCATTGTACGCTGAAACATCAAGAATGTTGTAAAAAACAACCATTGGCCACCGATTAGTTTTGCGTTTACAGGTGTAAGTGCCTATGAGTTGATCTATTCTAGAGTATCAACTGCCCCTTTTGTGGCATTGTAATGTAAAATCATGTCTGGCTTTCTGTCCTCTCGGTTACTGATTGCATTATCATGGTGCATTGTGCTCATCAGAATGACCTGTTTGTGTTTTTTGGGAACGTAAGAAACTACTGTTGTATCCTCAGTAAAATAAAACGTAGAACTATAAACGTCTCTCTTACTGAGGATACCTTGCGGCAGTTCTGGCTTATTTTTTCTAACAGTACCCAGCATGGTCATTTTTCTTTTCAGCAACATCTGCCCCAGTTGGTGTGATGTGAAAAAATTGTCACATGTAACATTTCGTCCTTTGTGTCCATGTGTCAAATCCAAAAGTACTCGCATACCTTGATTTTTTTCAGCTCTTTCTCCAGGGTTTTTTCCTATGTATACCTGAGCGCTTAAAGCGTATGAACTTTTGCTGTCGCAAAAACTGAACTATATAGACCAAAATGAGATTATAACTCCTTTATTTTTTTTAAAAAATGGCTGGAGATTAGTATAAAAGGCTATCGGTCGTTTTTGACCGAACAGTACAAGTGTAAAAAAAGATATGGAGCAAAAAGTAAACAAAAAAGAAATAAATAAAAACTGCTATTAGTAAGAACCCCTGAAATGAGGAAAAGTCAATGAACCACAAGTTTCAGAACCGCATAATGAATATTTAAAAAAATATCAAATTTCAAATTCGGTCATTTTTGACCGAACAGAACAGCAGGGTTAAAACTAGAAAAAATATATATATACATATAAAGAAATGAAACTTGGCATTTAAAAGGTGACCTGGAAATTCAAAATTATATAGTAAACTCTGTCACAGTCAGATTGAAGTAAGTGACAGCTTTTTATTTTTTACAGAAAAAATGCTTAAGATGATATTTGGCACTGGAAAGTTGACCTGGGGAGTGAAAATTAGACAGTGACACCGTGTCACTGTTAGCTTGATAATGGCAGTTTTTTCAGTATTTTTTAAGAAAAATAAAATATATTACAAAAGAAAAACCTTAATAAAATAAGATTTTGCACTCAAAGGAAGACTTGATCAGTCAAAATAATGTAAGACACTCTGTAGACAGTCACAGGCTACAATGCAATACTGATGGCAGATCTGACACTATTTATTTAATAACTCTATTGCAAGAAAAAAAAATTAACAAAATGAGATTTGACACTGAAAGGGTAACTTGGACAGTATATGTGTAACACAGTGAACACAGTACAATATAGTAGAACTTCTCCCTAACTCCTATGAATTATCTGCCTCTACGTGTCTAAAATTGATCAAATGTAACTAAATGATTCTTCAGAGTTCTCCTCTCAGAGTCGGAATTTCAGTAACTTGACTGACTGAATTCTATGCCCTGAACAGCACTTTCATAAAAGGGTTCTGCTTGTCTTTGTACTGTACAGTATCTAATATACTGATTTGACATCAGCACTGTATCTTCTCCACCTACCACTTAGAGATGGGCGAATCGGCTCTTAATGAGACGGGTTTGTGCAGAATTTTCCAAATTGTTTTTTTTTTTTTTTACAAAACCAAACAAATGAAGAATCCTCTCAGATGAACTAAAGTGGCCTCAGCATTATAATTTGGGGTTTATTAACATTGAGACTAGAGATCAGCGAACCTTTCAAGATTTGTTTATTTGTGTTTGGGTTCAGCATCACTACTGAGGCCTGTGATTGGGCCACCAGTGGTCACATGGGCATGCCGAGCGTCATAACATCATGATGATTGACTGAGAGGCAGTCATGTGGTTCCAGAAGCCTAGGTCACAGAGACCAAGTGATCCTCCTCCTCTGTTCTTTTACCTCATGTTACACATGGTAATAACCTTTTTTATAAGCTTATCCAAGACAAATCACAAAAAAATTTGGTTTAGTTGTTAGAAGCCAAAAATTTTGGATATTTCAGTTGAGACCCGTTCTGAACTGGTTTACTCATTTCTTGTTCAGATGTAGCAAAGTTTAATGTGACACTTAATACATTAACAACACTGTAGCTCAGTGTGTTAACTCAATGCTTTCATTGGCTCTTGTGCTATAAAGTCAAGTTAAACTTTGCTACATCTGTAATACCCCCCTCCCTTCCCAGAGGTATGAGGACTTGGACACAACAGAATTTATTTTCAATAGTTTTTTATTGAAATTTTTAACAGGAATACATTACAAGTTGTAAACACATCAAGGAACAAGGGCACATTTATGGCCTCACATACATCATAATCACAATACATTACAAGATACTCAGGTGAGGTACATCCATGAATAAAATACATATAATGGTAATGCATAGTAAGAGCAATTAAGTTGTTTTTTTCCCAAACATGTGATAAACCTAACACGATAAGGCCGTATGGAGCGACCATCGAGTTTTGCCATGAATGGGAGGAGGTGGGGAACGGGCTAGTGGAGGGTAAGGTAAAAAACGGAGGGCAAAGCAACAAAAGAACATAAAACACAAAACATAGTCAAGGCCTAGATAATGAATAAAGTCGGATCACATCCCCTAACCCGCAGAGTAGGTGTCTCGCCACGTAAACAAGGGGGGGGGAGACCCCTCAGCTACCAGGTATCAATTTTCCTATTACTAATTAGATAGTATATAAGTGTTCCAGGAATGACTCATCATAGTGGCCCCAGGAGGCTATAGAAATAAAGTAAGATATAATACCATAGTATCAGGGGAGGCCCCGGCGTATAGTCTGTCAATGGGTGTACGGTGGGGGGAATGCCTCTGCCCACGACTCCCAGTGTGTCCTGAATCTGTCCAGGCCCCCTCCATTCCATGCACAAATTCGCTCGTATTGATAGTTCAAGGACACCGCTGAAATCAACTCTGTCAAAGTCGGGCATGCGGGAGATTTCCATCTTCTTGCAATAAGTAGGCGGGCAGCCCCCAGCACCTGACATACAACTGTTCTCTGTCTACCCGGTATCATGTGGATGCCCAGCAGGAGGAGTACCAGTTCAGGGGTATATCCCACCACTCCCCCACACAGGCTATTAACCAAGGAAAACACAGAAACCCAAAAGGGCTGAATGAGTGGACAGTGCCAGAATACATGGAATAAAGATCCGTTCTCCCCGCATCCCCTCCAACACCGAGGTGAACACGATGGGTAGAACTTAGCTATGCGTAAAGGAGGGTAATACCAGCGTAGAAGTAGTTTGCTATATTGCTCCCAATGTAAGGCACATACTGTGGATCGCTTAGCCCATCTGATCGCCTCTCGCCAGTGGCTGGATGGCTGACAAGGGCTGAAGTGGGTGAAGATGGGGGTTGTAGTCCCCTCTTTGGAGCCTTCTGCTGGCCTTCTAGTGCCCTTATCTGGTTGACCTGTGAGCCAGGACTGTCACCAGAGGCCTCCAGATGCGGTGGTGTAGTTTGAAATAACCGCTCACCTGGAGTGCCGTTGTGCTCCGCGCCGCAGCAGCCCGCAGCCCGCTGCAGCGGGTGACTGGAGGATTCATCGGCGCCATCTTGGGCCGAGGCTGATGCGGCGAAGAAGTCGGTAAGCCGCTTCGGGGGGCCTTTCTTCCCCCATTTTGCCATATCCTCGCAGTCCTGAAGAGCTAAGGACCCTTCCGCGCTCTAGTATCCGGGTATTGCCGGCACCGAGTGGTTGCTGTGAGCCGCTGTAGTGGTGTGAGGTCTCAGCGCTTCACAAATCAGCGGCCATCTTAGTCAGCTCCAAACCACGCCCCCCGACACAACAGAATTTAAACACAAGACCACTTCTGCCTTTTCTTCACTGCTCATCCTCAGGACTTAACCTGCTGGCAACACCATTTGTAAGCGGGTCACACCTTATTGGTGTCTCTGGTGCTGAGTGGTGTTTTTTGGGGCTCCACTCAAGAATGGTAAAAGCAATTAGGTGCACACATTGCTGAACACGATGAAGGCTTTATTCAGCAGGAAACTAGCACATTGGTTGCAAACAGTCTCACAGGTGAACTAGTAGTTACAAAGGCTAGCAAGTAGTAACTGACTTGGTGGTACATAAAGTCTCTCTAAGTTGGCACACTTGGTACACTTAAATGGCTTTTCCAGAATTTTTTTTTATTTATGGTCATACATATCTGATCAGTGTGGGAGGGTCAACAGCTTGCCCCTGCACAGATCAGCTGTTTGAGGGGTGTCTGAGGCTGAGCTGTAGTAATGGCACCTGACCACTATACAAGGCACATAGATATCTGCTTCCATCTCCAAGTTTTGAACTCAACCGCAAGTAGTTAATCTTTGCAGGGTCCAGCTGTTGCGCGCCACTTAGATATTTATAGCCTATCCTAAATACACAACATATCCTGGATAACTCTTTTAGAGATTTAATCCATGGACTATTGTTCTGTACACTTACAGACTGCATTACTTAGCACCAAAGCAACTGGGGATGGTCGTCCTCTCAGATCAGAACAATAGACATTTTGAAGTCAGACAGGGATCCCCCAAGTCCCACTGCACACTTTTCCCCCTGTACCATTCAGTAGCTCCGGAGTAAGTTTATAATGGATGAAGTCCGTCCTCAATCACTCATTTCTCACTGCAATTGTGTGGTGCATCCTACAATAATTGTACATACAGATGTCTAATGAGTGAGCAGTATTCTCTTCCACATCTACCATAGTGTGCACTACCATTGTCATAATGCTGCCGAGATGTTTTGGGCTAGGTTCACATGGCGGAAAATAATCGGCAATGACTCTCGAGCCGCAGAATCCGCAGCAAGATCAAATTTTTTCCCGAGTCCTGCTTTGATTTCTGCCTCCCATTTAAAGCAAGGGTAGGCATATTTGGGATGGCGTCTACCAAGATTTTTTTGTGTTGGGGTTTGGCAGCTTGGGTCCCCAGCTTGTTCAGGATGAACAAGTTTGGTACGAACCACATTTTAAATTGTCTTAAAACAGTGTAGAACACTCTTAGGGCTCCTAGGAACATATCTATAAAACATAGTGTAGAACACTCTCAGGGCTCCTAGGAACCTATCTATAAAACATAGTGTAGAATATTCTTAGGGCTCCTAGGAACATATCTATAAAACATAGTGCAGAATACTCTTAGGACTCCTAGGAACCTAACAGTGTAGACTATTATTTTTTTCATAATTTTCTCATAATTAAAGACAAAACATTTCAACTAAAATTTACCACGGACACAAAATACAATGTGTCATGAACAAACATTCCCAGAATTACTTTGATATGTTAAAGTGTCTCAGTCATTACCACATAAACTGACACATCAGATTTGAAAAATGAGGCTTGTCCTTAAGGGGTTAAACCAATTTAAAGTGTGGTTTATACCAAACTTGTTTGACCCCCAAAACAAATCAGGGACCCAAGCTGTGGAACCAGAGATGAATCTTGAATCTTGAGAGGTTCGCCCATCTCTATGAGTCAGTTTGTACATCCCTGCAGTAAGCTAAGCAGCTGCAACCAAATCCTGATACTAGTCTACCATAGATAGGGCCATAGCTTGCTCTTTTATACTGTTTAGAGAATGTTGGACGTATATTATATATTTACCGGACTTATACATTCTGTATATAGATAGTGTAATTTTTTTCATATGTAATTTTATTTGTGCTCTTTGAAGCAATTATGACTAAGAATAAAGGAATAAATAATTCTTATAGATTTTGTCCCAGTCGGATAATTATATTTCTTGTTTGTATTCAGGGTGTACATCAGGGAGTCTTGTGGAGATCTCTCTGGATATTGAGCTTTCTACCTCAAAATGTATAAAATGTCCATGTAATGATTCCTTCTATATATCAGACTGGTCAGACTCTATGATGGGGCTGTGTCATATGTTTTACATTATACCAGAAGTAGCCAAGGCCTTTCCTCTTATATTTTGTCATCACATATGGATGTTGTACGTGGCCAAGATAACACTGAGGTAAGTACCATGTGTATACTGAGAATCATATCAGGTAAAGTCGGAGGATGAGGCAGATATTATAGTAAAGAAATTGACTATAACTACTTGGAGACTATGATGTATTATCTACATTAACCCCTAGCAAAATATCCAGATATGTGATAATGATCCAGTAAATATATTTTTGAAGCAATTTTGGATATAAATAAAATTTTTGTTTAACATGGACTAATAGTCTCCTCCTGTCTGTAATATAAAGAATGTGTTACCTCTCATTATTTTAAAAATTACATTAAATATTTTTAATATGATTGTATTTTCTTATTGTATTCTTTATTATTTTATTTTCTATTTGCTGCTGAGTTATGAATCAAAATTCAGAGATTTGCGTTATCCAGCATCGCACCAATAACATTCTGCATGGAGAAGACTAGACAGTCCTACGATGTGCCAAATGTATCACAGTGACTGGTGCGGGGTCATAAATCTGATGTATATTTAGACTGTCTTGACTATGGTTATGCAACCTATTAGATTTAAATCTAAGATTTTTTATCTAAAATCTTGTTTTGTTGCTCATCGTCACATCTTAAGACTCTCAGCAATTTCCTCCTAATAAATGTGATAGAAAAATGGCTTAATGACTTTTAGGTCAATTCCACTTGACTGGCATACTGAACTGATATCTAGCAATGAAGAAACAAGGAGAAAAATATTGGTCTGTAGGATGGCTGGCAATGTAATCTAAGAACCAAAGGATTCTAGCCTAGCAAATATTTTTGAAATCTTTTATTGTGCTAATGACAGAAAATGCCTTATTTTACCACCAAGCTGGCACCTTCCTCAGGCTTACAGTACATACATACAGATTTGTCCTTCCTTACCTTTTTGTCTTTTCAGGATATGTCTAATATAACTTGACATTTGTAACTTCCTTCAACTATATATTTTCATTAATCACCAAAAATCATTCAAAAAGTGAAAGGGTTAAGCTTTGCTATTTCTGTACGTGAGTCACAATACCAGATGTTTACAAGGTTTTTGTTATGTCTAATAGTTTTAGTGAAATGGTTTCATGATAATTCGAAGTTGTCAACCAAATTAGAACTAAGGTAAGGGTGGACACATCTGTAGATAAGTTTAACTTGACATTTATTGGCAGAATAGGGTCTTGTGTAGGGTTTATAAAGGATTTCCAGGTATTGCCTGGAGTTTCTTTAAGGTCCTCTTTTTCAGACATGTGTCCCATCTGTCAAGATGAGGGCCCACAACAGAGCAAGCCCTTTTGATTAATTTGTCTATCCTCAGGCCGTCCCATTTTCTGGCATTTCTTAACCATGCAACTGCCCATTACTTGACCACACAACTGCCCATCACTCCAGCCTTAGTAGATTGGTAAAATAGCTTGAGTAGGTCACTATTCACAGCTGTCGTAGCAGGTATAGCCTACTTGCCCCTTTCTCATAGATTTTTTTCAGCGTTTAGCGACCAGTCAAGTTTATCATCCAAGTGTACGCCAAGGTATTTGCATACCAGAACAATTTCCACTTCCTTATCATCGATGGTGATTGGACACACCGCATTCTTGGACCTAGTGAGGTTGACTATCAGTTCTTTAGTTTTTCTAATGTTTAGGATAAGGGCATTTCCACCGCACCATCCAACACTATTTCCATGGCTTGTTTCCAATGTCCTGAATGATATTACCAGTGTCCATATATGCATTGATCTTTTTTTCCCCTTGATTCTTCCTTTGAACCTTTAATATGGGGTACAGATGGCAATAACAACTTGTTAAACAGATGTACTGATGCGTCCACCCCTAAATCCACTCTAAATTGGTTATGGACTCCAATTTCTCATTAAACTAAATTAAACCAATATTGTCACATGCTAAGTGTTTGCTAACATGTCCCAGCACAGTCACTGGATGGCCACAAATAGTCACACATGATATATCATGTTATGATAGGCTATTACAAAGCCATGTTGTTTTGAAACCCTGCTCATCTCAGGACACACATAACCAGACTTGTCCAACTAAGGTGAAAAGTAACAATATGTGAGAATAGAGGTCTCAAATGGAAGCACCCAAGTTAATATGATACACAAATGTATCACTGAAAACTATATATAATATATTATATTGTTTGCTAGATATATGTGAAGATGAATACAGAGACTTGGCAAACTAATTGTTGTATTTTGTTAAGGTGGAATTCAGAAATAATATCACTTCAATCATTCTTCTGGGATTTCCAAATATTCAAAATTTCACTTTTTTGTTCTTCTCTCTGCTAGTTCTTATATACTGTGGGACCATCTCAGGGAACCTTCTTATCATGGTCTTGTATTTAGTGAGTATAACTCTTCAGTCCCCCATGTACTTCTTCCTAACACAGCTATCATTGTGTGACCTCCTGCTGACTACAGATATTGTCCCCATCCTGCTTCACACTGTACTGTGTAGGGGAAGTACTATAAGTCTCAATGGTTGTATCATTCAATTTTCATTTTTTATCTTATCAGAGTCTTTGGAATGTCTTCTACTGACAGTGATGTCTTATGACCAGTATGTGGCCATCTGCCACCCCCTCTATTATAGCACTATCATTAGTCATACATTTTGTATGATATCAGTAACAGTGATTTGGTCGGTTTTATTGCATCACTGATCGATAGAATTTTGGTGCATAGTTTCCATTTCTGCGGACCTCATGTTATTGACCACTACGACTGTGACTATGAACCCCTAGTGCAGCTCTCCTGCTCCGATACATCCATATTTCAGAACCTGGGCCTTACTTTAGGTTTTTTCTTTATTATTGGTCCTTTTATAGTCATTGTCATGTCCTATGTGTACATTGTCATCACCATTCTGAAGATCTCATCCATTACCGGAAGACATAAAGCCTTCTCCACCTGTAGCTCCCACCTCATTGTAGTTTCCATATTTTATGGGACATTACTTATCATTTATATGTTTCCAAAAAAAGGAGAATTGTTGACCTTGAGTAAAGTCCAGTCTCTGATGTATACTGTGGTGACCCCACTGCTTAACCCTATAATATATACCCTGAGGAACAAAAACTTTAAACAAGCCTTTCAGAAACTAATTTTCAAATTTTATTAGAATAGTTTAAAGAAACAGCATAATCTCTGTCATGGAAAGATTCCAGATTTACTAATCCTGTCTAACTTCTAAACCACTAACAGTCACATTAAAATTGCAAAAGCCCATTCACTTTGTTAATGTAGAATCCAGGAGTGGATTGATAAGAAGTTAGAAGTATAAGAACTTCCTATATAATTTCCAATTCCTTTGGTAGCCACTCTCGGTTTTGGCTGAAAAAAAAAAAAATAAACACTTCAAAATCTGCAACAAAAAAAGCTGTGTTTCCGTAAACCAGTTTTATTCTTAGTTTTCACATAATTGCTCAGAATCCTTCTCAGCAGACAACAGGTAAGGCAACATTATTCACTAGGTTGCCTGTAGTAACAGCCCTTACATCACCTGTAACATTATTCACTAGGTCGCCTATAGTAATAGCCCTCACATCACCTGTAACATTATTCACTAGGTCGCCTATAGTAATAGCCTTGACATCACCTGTAACATTATTCACTAGGTCGCCTGTAGTAACAGCCCTCACATCACCTGTAACATTATTCGCTAGATCGCCTGTAGTAACAGTCCTGACATCACCTGTAACATTATTCACTAGGTCGCCTGTAGTAACAGTCCTGACATCACCTGTAACATTATCCACTAGGTCGCCTGTAGTAACAGCCCTCACATCACCTGTAACATTAGTCACTAGGTCACCTGTAGTAACAACCCTCACAACACCTGTAACATTAGTCACTAGGTCGCCTGTTGTAACAGCCTTGACATTACCTGTATTATTATTCACTAGGTCGCCTGTAGTAACAGTCCTGACATCACCTGTAACATTATTCACTAGGTCGCCTGTAGTAACAGCCCTGACATCACCTGTAACATTATTCACTAGGTCGCCTGTAGTAACAGCCCTCACATCACCTGTAACATTAGTCACTAGGTCGCCTGTAGTAACAGTCCTGACATCACCTGTAACATTAGTCACTAGGTCGCCTGTAGTAACAGTCCTGACATCACCTGTAACATTATCCACTAGGTCGCCTGTAGTAACAGCCCTCACATCACCTGTAACATTAGTCACTAGGTCACCTGTAGTAACAACCCTCACATCACCTGTAACATTAGTCACTAGGTCGCCTGTTGTAACAGCCTTGACATTACCTGTATTATTATTCACTAGGTCGCCTGTAGTAACAGTCCTGACATCACCTGTAACATTATTCACTAGGTCGCCTGTAGTAACAGCCCTGACATCACCTGTAACATTATTCACTAGGTCGCCTGTAGTAACAGCCCTCACATCACCTGTAACATTAGTCACTAGGTCGCCTGTAGTAACAGTCCTGACATCACCTGTAACATTAGTCACTAGGTCGCCTGTAGTAACAGTCCTGACATCACCTGTAACATTATTCACTAGGTCGCCTGTAGTAACAGCCCTCACATCACTTGTAACATTATTCACTAGGTCGCCTGTAGTAACAGTCCTGACATCACTTGTAACATTATTCACTAGGTCGCCTGTAGTAACAGCCCTCACATCACCTGTAACATTAGTCACTAGGTCGCCTGTAGTAACAGCCCTCACATCACCTGTAACATTATTCACTATGTCACCTGTAGTAACAGCCCTCACATCACCTGTAACATTAGTCACTAGGTCACCTGTAGTAACAACCCTCACATCACCTGTAACATTAGTCACTAGGTCGCCTGTTGTAACAGCCTTGACATTACCTGTATTATTATTCACTAGGTCGCCTGTAGTAACAGTCCTGACATCACCTGTAACATTATTCACTAGGTCGCCTGTAGTAACAGCCCTGACATCACCTGTAACATTATTCACTAGGTCGCCTGTAGTAACAGCCCTCACATCACCTGTAACATTAGTCACTAGGTCGCCTGTTGTAACAGCCCTGACATTACCCGTATTATTATTCACTATGTCACCTGTAGTAACAATCCTCACATCACCTGTCACATTTCTGCAGTTATCCCCCACAATCTCTACTTGCGCACACACACTTTTTCAGTCATGTGCCCTAACCCATTTTCCTTGCTATTTCATTAATATCCTGTGTTCACATTTTACAGTCACTTACAATGACTTGACATTGTGCCACACCCAACATTCACTACATCAGTTGTCACGTGTGTATCACATACATGTGTCATTTTTAGCAGGTACAATTTCACAAAACCCTTTTTATCATCACGTGCAGTCTCTATAGGGGCCTATCCCCTTTTAGGAATCTGAGCAGTCTTTTCCCACAACTGCCAGAAATAAGGAAAGTCTTTGCCCATCACAAATCTTGTACCAAGTTCATTAAATATTAGAACTCTGCTCTGCACACTTCCAAGATCAGTCCCAAAATCTCTTATCAATCTTCAGGCTCTTCAGGAAACATGTCTGAACGCACCATGAACACATGTAGGTCACAGTTCAGATACACAATTAGTGACATTCTTGCCATCTACATCACACAACTCTTTTTTCACAATTCTTCTGGTCTTTGGACCAAAGGACAAACAAGTGCACATCTTTCTCCTTGACTGTACCGCCCACAAAGCTCCTTACACAAAACATTTGTGACAGCCACACGATGTTGAGGTTGGTTGCTCCTAGTAACTGCATCCATGCTCCTCAGCACATCCACTTTTTTGGACCTGGGTAGAACCTTCTGAGAACAAGAAATCTCTCCATTAGACTTATGGAAACAGACCTTTATTCAAGAAACAGGCTTCAGGTGTCTCTTTCCTCAGAGACAGACTCTTTCAAATCAACAGAGAAAACAATCTCTCAAATTCAGGCTTCTGGCCCTTTAACCCCTTCACACAAAATTACATGTATGTACATCAGGCATGTCAAACTCAGGGTACCCGAGGGCCACATGAGTAACAAGAGGTTGTTGCGAGGGCCGCACACAGCAGCTAATGTCACACACGTATTTTAACAGCAGTCATGAAAACAAGATATGAAGTAGTAATATGTAACAGCAACATATATTTGCAGTGCGCAACAGCAACTAATATATCTAACAAAAATACAGCAATTAAAAACTAAACATTTATTTGATATCATTTTTTTCAATCATTTTTAGTGTTTTGTCCTGAGGCTTGACACCTCTTTGTGCTTTGTGCTAATAGGCCTATTAATAATATTATATTATTATATTATTATTTATATTATTATTTATATTATTATTATGAATTTTCAATATGTATTTATTTACTTTATATTTATTTAATGGGCGTCTGTAGGATTTGTTCTTTTTGGTGTTCACCCCTGGTATTTGCCTCCAAGGGTGCACATGTATTTTAATTGCTTTTAATTTTTCCTTGTTTGCTGTGTTATTTAATAAAGAAATTTTGTGTGTGCTTTATATTGGATGCTGTTTCTCCTTTGTGTTCTATTGCATTTTTCATCCAATCAGCACCACTG
Organism: Leptodactylus fallax; assembly: GCA_947044405.1. Classification (NCBI taxonomy): domain Eukaryota; kingdom Metazoa; phylum Chordata; class Amphibia; order Anura; family Leptodactylidae; genus Leptodactylus; species Leptodactylus fallax. The sequence goes on from CAMRHE010000320.1 coordinate 886,064, forward strand.
TTTTTTGCATTACAATTATTTATAATCTGAGTGCTCACCCCTCTCTTTAGTTTTTAATGGTTACATACAGGAGGGCCACTCACTTTCTTGGACTTTGCCTGTGCGGCAGTGGGTCCCTTCTTCCTCAGCACGGTCACAGTATCCCAGTCACTCTCAGCCACGACTCTTCCTCCGCTCGCAACAAAACTGACTTAGGTGATCAGCAGCCACGCGAGCCGCAGATGTACAAAACTCACGATCAGCACTTCCGGGTCGTCATTCATTGATCACGTAAGCAGGTCATATGCAGGGATATGGGCCAATGAATGAAGAGCCGGAAGTGCTGATCGTGAGTTTTGTACATCTGCGGCCCGCACAAAAGTCTCAAACTTTGTCTCTAAACTTTAGAGACAAAGTTTGAGACTTTTGTGCGGGCCGCAGATATGCCTGTAAAGGGCCGCATGCGGCCCGCGGGCCGCATGATTGACATGCCTGATGTACATGATTAGGCATGGAGTGTATGGAGTGGGCTCAGGAGCTGAGCACTGTCCATACATGGTGGATGCCGACTGTATAATACAGCCAGCACCCATCGCTACCAACTGCGATCAGTGCAGACACCGATCGCAGCTGTTAACACTTTAGATGCCATGGTCGCATCTAAAATGCACAGGCACCATGGGTGCCGCCATCTTTAACCAATTGGAGGGTGGCGATCGGTTGCTATGACAGCCAGGAGCCTATTGAAGACTCCAAGGCTTGTTATTACATCAGTTCTATTACATGCTGCCATAGGCATAGAGTCAAGACACTACCACGTTGTGGGAAAGGGACGCCCCAAGTAATTACAGATCATCTTCCACCGATGAGACCACTACTGTAGATTCATTCTTGGAAATCAAGAGCTTTATTGGGGAGCTGCACTTGTATTTCATTTGTGCTTCACATAGGGCTTGAGTTAAAAGAAGGAACTGTCTCCTCCCTTATAGAGTGGCAGGTGAGAGGTAAATATTGTCATGCAGGGGGGCATTTGTAATGCAGAAGTCCATCTTAACCTAAGTGCAGATTAACCAAAGTGCACTTATGACACTTAGGGCACAAAACAAGAAAACAATGGAAGAACACCAGGTAAACAAAAACAACAAGCTTCTACACATGACATCATAGAGCTGCACTGTCACTATCTTAGCAGTTGTTCTCATGCAGAACTCCCCTCCATCTCTACCACCAGTGCACATTATCCATATCAGTTCCTTTCCCAATGTACAGCTGTCACACACTTTTCACTTTCTTTAACCACCCCAATCCCTATACTTCAAACAAAAAATAAGCGTCCGCATAAATCTCTGAACCGCCTTCTGTCTCTCTCCATTTTGCTCCTCCTAGCTGGTGTGAACATTTCTCCTAACCCTGGCCTTCCTCCTTTCACTAACTTTCCCTCTTCCTGCACACATAGAAGTCCCAATAACCTCATCAATATTCACCATGTTCCCTCTCCTTAACTTTCTCCTTTCTTTTTTAACTGCACTCTCTGCTCTCAGTGTGTAACAAACTAGAATATATTAATGACTTATTCCATAGTAAGTCTCTCAATCTGCTCGCCCTTACTGAAACCTGGATCCAGCAGTCTGATACAGCATCCCCTGCTGCTCTGTCTCATGGTGGCCTACATTTCGTTCATACTTCTAGGCCTGACAACAGGCAAGGTGGAGGGGTAGGCCTACTTCAATCGCCACAGTACACTTTTCAGGTCATTCCCCCAGTACCCTCACTCACATTCCACTCATGTGAGGTCCACACCATCAGACTTTTCCACGCACTCTCTTTATGTGTAGCTGTGATCTACTGTCCTCCCGGCTCACCCTACCAATTTCTGGATCACTTCGCTTCTTGGCTTCCCCTCTTTTTATCCAGTGAAATTCCTACCCTCATCATGGGTGACTAACATCCCCATTAACACCCCTGTCTCCCCAGCTGCCTTACAGTTTCTCTCAATAACTTCTTTCAGTCTTTCACAATTTTCCTCTTCCGCCACACATGTAGATGGCAACACCATTGATCTTGTCACCATTGATCTTGTCTGCTCACAGTTTCTAAATTTACTAATACTTCTCTGCCCCTCACTGACCATAACATTCTGTATCTCACCATCAGTGCTTTCTCTCCTTCACAGGACACACCTACTCATCATACATATAGGAAATTACATGCTATTAACACCCAGCACCTCTCAGATAGACTACAGTACACTCTGGCCCCCATCTCTTCACTCTCCTGCCCCAATCTGGCCACCAGTCAATATAATGAAACCCTTAGAAATGCATGGGATGAGGCAGCTCCCACTCCCCTCGAAAATTTCAACACAGGAGGCAGCAACCCTGGCACACGCCACACACACATTTTCTTCAGCGGTGCTCTAGGTGTGCTGAACATCTGTGGAGGAAATCACATACACCTGCAGACTTACTACACTTTAAATTTATGCTCAAAACCAATAGTTCTGCCCTTCTCTTCGCCAAACAAGCCTATTTCACCACTCTCATCTCTTCTCTCTCCTGTGAGAGAATGGTTGAATTGACTCATGGGTATAAATAGGCCCAAACAGGAAACAAGATGGCTTCAAGTTGGCACACATTGGTCATCTTGGTTAAGGGCAAATCCTAGGATAACACAGCAGCCTCCAGTGGTGAGGAGTGGAAGTGCAATACAATAGTTCAGAGTTAGAGAAAAAGCAGCCACTGGTGGTAAATTAGAAAAATACACCAGGATTCTGACACTCTGTGTAGAAGACCTGGCCACTTACTTCCATGACAAAATTGATAAGATCAGTCATGAAATAACTGCCCAATCCTCAGGCGGCATTGATCACCCCTCACCTACCACAGCATTGATCCCATTACCTACTGCACTTCATCTTGTTCATTCTTATCTTTTGAACCAGTCATAGAAGAGGAAGTCTCTCAGCTCCTTTCTTCTTCTCAAGCTAAGAAATCATGGTGATAGTGATGAGGGGAATGAGGACTCCAAGCTGATTATAAGTGAAGGTTTGGTAAGAGAACATTTAGCTAAGATTAAGGAAACCAAGTCCCCAGGACCGGATGATTTACACCCTAGAGTTTTAAAAGAATTAGCAGAGGAAATAACAGAACCCCTTGCAATAATCTTTAATAAGTCATGGGAAACAGGAGTGGTCCCTCTAGATTGGAAAAGGGCAAATGTGGTCCCCATTTACAAAAAGGGGAATAGGGACGACCCAGGAAATTATAGGCCGGTAAGTCTGACCTCGATAGTAGGAAAAATCTTTGAACAAATCGTTAAAGAACATTTAATTAGGTACCTGGATGGGAAGGCTTTAATTAATCAGAGCCAGCACGGCTTTATGCCTAATAAATCTTGTCAGACTAATCTTATTTCCTTCTATAATAAAGTCACTGAATGGTTGGACCAGGGAAATGCAATGGACATAGTATATCTTGACTTTAGTAAGGCCTTTGATAAAGTATCACATAACATTCTTATTGAAAAAATGATCAAGTATGGCTTTGATAAAATATCAGTGAGGTGGGTTCACAATTGGCTTAATGATCGGGCACAACGAGTAATTCTAAATGGCTATACATCAAACTGGAAGAAAGTAAAAAGCGGGGTGCCGCAGGGCTCTGTCCTGGGCCCAGTACTTTTTAATATTTTTATAAATGATCTGGATGATGGGGTTAATGGGGAACTAATAAAATTTGCAGTGGATACAAAGCTAGGAGGAATGGCCAACACTAGAGAGGAGAGAGAATGCATCCAAAAGGACTTAGACACACTGGAACAATGGGCTGAGGTGAACAAAATGGTATTCAACAGGGACAAATGCAAAGTCCTACATCTGGGTAACAGAAATGCAAGAAGCATATATAGTATGGGAGGAATAGTACTAAGTGAGAGTACAGGGGAAAAGGATCTGGGCATAATAATAGATCACAAATTCAACATGAGTCAACAGTGCGGTATGGTGGCTAAAAAGGCTAATAAAATTCTAGGATGTATCAAGACGAGCATTGTAGCTAGATCAAGAGAGGTAATTATTCCGCAGTACTCTGCCCTGGTCAGACCCCACCTGGAATACTGTGTACAGTTCTGGGCGCCCCAGTTTAAGAAAGACATCGATTTATTGGAGCAGGTCCAGAGAAGAGCAACCAAAATGGTGGAAGGTCTACAAACCATGTCCTACGAAGAGAGGCTAAAAGAATTGGGACTGCTTAGTTTGCAGAAGAGAAGGCTAAGGGGAGACTTAATAGCGGTATTTAAATATCTGAAAGGTAGTCACAGTGCAGAGGGATCTAATCTTTTCTCATTAGCAGAAGGAAGCACGAGAAGTAATGGGATGAAACTAAGGGGAAGGAGATTCAGATTAGACATTAGGAAAAACTTTCTAACAGTAAGGGTAGTGAGAGAGTGGAATAGGCTGCCACGGGAGGTGGTGAGTTCTCCATCAATTGAAATCTTCAAGCGGAAACTGGATAGGTATATAGCTGGGATGTTTTAGGAATTCCTGCTTTTGCAGGGGGTTGGACTCGATGGCCCTTGAGGTCCCTTCCAACTCAAACAAACAAAACAAAACAAAACCTGCAGTAGTGGCCCTTTCCCTTCACACCTTCTCCAGTTTCTGTCGCCTGCTGTCACGACTTACCTTACTAAAATATTTAACCTCTCTCTCTTTTCTGGAATTTTTCCATCCTCTTTCAAACATGCTGTCATAACCCCGCTATTGAAGAAATCCTCTCTTGACCCATCCTGTGTTGCTAACTATCGACCCGTCTCTAATCTCCCCTTCATCTTCAAAATCTTGAAACTCTTGGTCTATTCTCATTAAATCCGCTATCTTTCTGCTAACTCTCTTCTTGACCCCTTACAATCTGGCTTCCGCACTCTGCACTCTACTGAAACGGCCCTCACAAAAGTCTCCAACGATCTCCTGACGGCTAAATTTAAAGGTGACTGTTCTCTTATTCTTCTGGATCTCTCAGCAGCATTTGACACTGTTGACCATCAACTCCTCCTCACTATGCTCCGTTCTGACAGCCTCACAGACACCGCTCTCTCCTGGTTCTCATCTTATCTCTCAGACTGCACTTTCAGTGTATCATTTGTATGCTCTGTCTCTTCCCCTTGCCGTTGGGTTTCCTCTGGGCTCAGTCCTAGGTCCCCTGCTCTTCTCCCTCTACACAGCCCCTTTTGGACAAACCATCACCAATTTGGCTTCTGGTACCATCTTTATGCTGATGATACCCAACTATATACTGTACCTCATCCCGTGACATCACCCCTGCACTAATACAGAACACCAGTGACTGTCTCTCTGCTGTCTCAAATATCATGTCTTATATCTATCTGAAACTGAATCTATTAAAGATGGAACTTTTGCTGTTTCTACCATCTAATAGATATGTCCCTGATATCTCCATTGCAGTCTCCGGCTTTACCATAACTCCTAGGCAGTATGCCCGCTGCTTCGGGATTATGTTTAACTTTTCCTTCACCCCCCATATCCAATCACTCGCACTCATGTCATCTCCACTTCAAAAACATCTACAGAATCCGCCCTTTCCTTACCACAGATACACTAAAGACACTTATTGTTGCCCTGATTCACTCTCGCCTTGACTACTGTAACTCCTTACTAATCGGTCTTCCCCTTACTAAACTCTCCCCTCTACAATCTATTCTGAATGCGGCGGCCAGGCTCATCTATCAGCCTAGATGCTACACCGATGCCTCTGGTCTGTGCCGGTCACTACATTGGCTGCCTATTCAATACAGAATACAAATATAAACTTATCCCCCTCATCCACAAGGCTCTCCATAATGCTGCACCTCCCTACATTTCCTCCCTCATCTCTGTCTATCGCCCAACCCGTACTCTCTGTTCACTCAGTGACCTAAGACTAACATCCTCTATTATCAGAACCTCCCACGCTCGTATCCAAGACTTCTCCCGAGTTTCACTTCTCTGGAATGCTCTACCCCGGACAATCGGATTAACTCTCAATTTCTACAGCTTCAGGTGCAAACTAAAGACACATCTTATCAGACAGGCCTATCACAACTCCTAATGTAAACCCTTCCTTAGTTAGAATCCCTAAAACAAACCCTCCTCTGTTCATGCTCCAACATTACCTCACAGGATATGATGTCGTATCGGACTGTAACTTTATATGTCCAGTCACCATATGTACATTAAAGGACACAACTGGTGACGGCTCATACAACTTTATGTGTAATGAAAGTAACCTCGATCACAAAAATGGTCTGGACCACATTATAAGCAATGCTACCTCTGGTGCCGCCCCTGCTACCTCTTGTGTCACCCCCTCTACCTCATAGATTGTAAGCTCTTGCGAGCAGGGCCCTCAGTCCCATTGTGTGAATTGACTCTCTCTGCAAAGTCTGTAATAATCTTTTTGTCAGTACTTGAACCCTACAATTTGTAAAGTGCGGAATATGTTGGCGCTATATACTGTAAATAAAACGTATTAGTATCATATGGTTCCGGAAGATTTTATCCAGCGAGCTTCAGACAGTAGTGCATGTTTAACGTGATATAAATGGACATGTGCAAGACTGTCTCTTGGCACCTTATCTGGAGCCAATTTAGCTTTTGGTAAGTGGTGGGCACGATCAATAATCAAATCCATCTCTAAGAGCGAGGGCAGTAACGATTTGAAGAGAGACTTGATGTGATTACATTATGATTACATACAAGCAATATCAGGACCAGCGACATCTTCTGACACTTCCCCGATTTTAATATTATTGTGGCAGGAGCAGTCCTCTGTATTCACCACTTGAGACCCCAGAGTGTAATAAATGGAGACCCAGGGGAGGTGTAAAAAAAAAAAACATCCTATCACCTTCCATTGCCTCTCTTGGGCCTCCAAGTGGTGTCTGTCACTTCTTTTGGCGCCTGGTGCTCTTCTGTGACGTCATTGGCTTGGGAGTAATGTCTGAGGTCTGTGATTGGGCCACCAGCAGTCACAGGCCACCATGAGGCCCAATGACAGGCCTCGGTGCTGAACCTAGACTGATGATGTCACAGAAAAGCGCCATATGCTGTTAGGAGGCCCAAGAGAGGTAACGGAAAGTAAGAGTTTATTTATTTATCATGCTTACTTGTACATCACCATCATATTCCGCAGAGCTTTTACAGACATTGACAGTCACTGTCCCATATAGGGCTCACAATGTACATTCCCTATCAGTATGTCTTTGCCTTGTGGGAGGAAACCCACGCAAACACAGGCAGAACATACAAACAACATTTGCAAGGAGATGTACTTGGCAGGATTCAAACCCAGGACTCCAGCACTGCAAGGCTGCAATGCTAACCACTGACCCACCGTGCTGCCCAGAGTTATTTTTTTATTTCTCACACCTCGCCTTGGGTCTGAAGAGATGAATCTCCATTTGTTTGGTTTTGTATAGAAATAAAATTTGGAATATTCGGGACTAACCCGGCACATTACGAGTTGATTCAACCATCTCTAATGGTGAGAGTTGACTTGTTTAGTATAGAAAGTTATAGAGAGTCCCCTAGTGCCTCGTGAGAATGATGAGGAAGGAGTATAAAATAAATTGGGCTTCCAAAGCTGGAAACATATAGCACTCAACACAGCCAGTCCAGAATAATAGTATTCTGCTATTTGTTTTATAATCCCCAGAGACACTGGCTGCAGGATGTAATCAGGGAGTCATGTTCTGTCAGTAGTCCATGTGTGAGGCCACGCTGCGGAGAAACTCACAGACAGGCAGAGACTGGAAAACAGCAGGAAAACTCAGAGAGCGGGTGAAGGAGCTCGCAGGGAGCAAAGCAGGCAGTTGTGAATCACTCACCCAGGCTCCGTGTATGTCACTTGGCAGCGCTGGAGATTCGCTGAGATGCAGAGCAACCAGTAGTAGTAGTAGTAGTAGTAGTAGTAGTAGTAATAGTTCTTGAGCCTGTGCCATTTCGCCTTATACATATTGCAGTGCTCAAGCGTCCCACTCTTTTGCTCTGAGTGAAAGTTGTTGCAGGTTCCTGGTTGCATACTGCAAGTTTTACAAATTGGTTAAAGAGCAAATTGGTAGGTTTCCAGGATCTTTATGGCCTATCCTTAGGATATTAACTGGTCGCTAACCACCCCCCTTATGGATCAGCAGGTCAAGCTTCCTTCTGTACTATTGATGACAATGGGAACTAAGTTCCAGAAACGGTGCCTGACCACATGCACTGCATGCAGCTTCTGTTTCTGCTTTCGTTCTCTGTATAGCTTGGGCGTCAGAAGCAATTCCAAACAGCTGATCGCTGCAGAGACTGTTTGCTCCCCACTGATCAGATATTAAAGGGGTTGTCCAGACTAAAATGTTATTTATTAATTAGGCCGTGGGAGGTGAAAAAAATAAAAGAAAACCACACTCACCTGTCCTCGGTGCCTCCCCCCGTCGTCCAGTCATGCAGTTCTGTTGTCTTCTGGCAGAAGTACCCACCACATGTGACCATGAGGCCAATTAGTGGTCACAACAGAAGGGAACCGGGATGTACCAACTGGCAAGAAATTCCACAGCAAGAAGGCAGCCGACCAGCAGGACCAGACCGCCCTGGGAGGACTTCAGAGCACCTCGGACAGGTGAGTATGTTTTTATTTTTGTTCTTTTTTTCACCTCCCTCAGTATAATTAGAAAATTATGTTTAGCCTAGACAACCTCTTTAAAGATTGGTCATAAAAAAAAAAAAAAAAAAATTAAAAAAATCCTGGAAAACCCTTTAAATGCTTTCAAAATGTTTTCTCTGATCCTGAGCATGGCAGCAGGGTATGAACTGTATAGACTAGTGCCATCACAGCTGCTACTAACTAGGAATTAAAAGGAATCAGAAGGGAGGAGAATCCTAAGTGATTTTTCCAAAAAAATGTTTCCTGTATGGCTTTCATAATGTCTTTATTTCTCAGACTGTATATAATGGGGTTTATAAAAGGTGTAAATACAGTATATAGCAAGGAGAGGACTTTACTGATGGTCAATGTTTGACCTTTTGTAGGGAAAACATAAACACTGAACAGAGAGAAGTAAAATATGGAGACGACAATGAGGTGGGAGCTACAGGTGGAGAAGGCTTTCTGTCTACTCATATTGGATGGAATTTTAAAAATGGTGGCAATAATATTAATATATGACACTATTATTATTAGAATTGGTATCAAAAGTGCTGGGGGGCCTAGTACGGATACTTCTAATTCTACAAAGTCAGTACCTGAACAGGCAATTTCTAGCAACGGAACAAGATCACAGAAAAAATGGTTGATAATATTTTTCCCGCAAAATTTTAGCATTAATAAAGTTGAGGTGTCAATAACTACTACAATAAGACCAACCAACCAACAGGTAACAATCAACTTCATACAAAATCCACTTGTCATTATAGAGGTATAATGGAGAGGATTACAGATGGCCACATATCTGTCATAAGACATCACTGTGAGAAGAAGACACTCAAATATTTCTGAGGTGCAGAAGAAAAAAAAATTGATTTATACATTCTATAAAAGTAATAGACGCCCCATTATTTAGAAGAATATGAAGCATCAAAGGGACAATATCTGAGATCAATAAGATGTCATTGATGGAGAGTTGTGAGATGAAGAAGTACATTGGAGTGTGGAGGATCTTGTTGGTGGACACCAGGGTGATGATCAGGAGATTCCCACAAAGTGTACAACAGTTAACAATGACAAGTAGTGAGAAAAGCAAAATTCTTAATTCTTGTCTGACTTGAAAACCCAAGAGAAAAAATTGGGTCACTACAGTGAGATTGTTCTCCTGCAAATAAATTAAAAGACCTTATTCAAAATTAAATAAAATTGTTATTATTTTGGAACATTTCAGTGTACTACTGGCACCTTAAAAGGTGAACCATGTTTGAGCCAAGAAAATAAAACTTTACCCCAACAAGTTTCTAAGGATGTGTTCAGTAACCATTAATGTGATCTTCAGTATCTCTCAGGCATTGTGATGATCTAGAAGCTCTAATAGACTTTTCGAATCCTTTTTTAAAAGGTACCTAAACCTCTGACCACCACATGCACAATTGTGGCACATTACCTCAGCTCTCTGCTAGTGGCTTAAAGGTGGGCCGTGTAACGACCAAGGAAACCCCACACTCTCCTAAGGATCTGTGCAGTACCCATAAGCACTTCTTGATATTATGATGGCCTGGAAGCTCTCGAAGATTTTCCTATCCTTTTTTGATGTTGCCGCGAATTCCGACCACCACGGGCAAAATTCTGTCTTTGTTTCCTGCCAGTCTGCTCAATTTTGATCTCAAGACCCTTATATTTCATGAGTTTCATGTCATGATCTATAATATAATCTATATCTACTTAATACATTTTTATTAAAAACTAAAATAAATGCTGCATATGGGGGATATAAAGATCCTCAATGCCCTTAATTGTATCTTGTGCTGCCTTATACAATGGACTGTTGTACCAGAGTCAGAAGTCCTGGGAGGATTTGCACTAGAGCCAAGGTTGATTACAAATATTGAAAATAACCAAGTCATAAAAGCTTTTTATACGTGTGATCAGATACCACAACAATATCTTAAGAATCAAGTTAGATTCTGGGTACTCTGCAGATATAAGATGCACTTGGAAGTTTTATGGTACAGATGTTTATGTTATTCTAAGAAATTGATTTTCCATGATTTTCCCACACATTCTCCAAAACGGTAGAAATAAAAAATACAACTGGTTCCGCAAAAAAAAAAAAAAAAAAAAAAAAAAAAAAGATGGTAATCAGAGTTTGGTGACTCTGGTATTTTTTTCTCTATGTTTCAAACTTATGAATTCTTGTTAAGGTGTTAAACATAACATAAAAAATCTCAATCATAATGTTCTGTAGAATATGGGTAAAATGTAATTTTGGCTACAAAGTGATCCATAAAAATGAAGCCCATAAGACTTCAGAATATTTTTCAGCTTTCCAGTACATTGTTCATCGTGGTACCATTTAATATTTGAATTACAAATTAGCCTACAAAAAATAAAGCCCTTATTCAGTTCTGTTAATGGAAAATGGGGAGTAGAAAAAAATCAAAAATTAAAAATTGGCTAAAGCAGGAAGGGTTTAAAGGGGTTGTCCAGGCTACATTTTTTTATGGCCCATCCGCAGGATAGACCATAAATATCTGATCGAAAAAGAGGGCAGACATCTGGCCCCCCGTCCTGTAGACATTACTGGCCTGTAAGCAGAAAGCTCTGTCTGTTGTATAGTCACCGGGCGCCTTCACTGCCGCTCAGCTCCAACTGACTTCAATAAACATTGAGCTCCAATGAAGGTGCCGACAACAGATGGAGCTTTGTGCTCCAGGCCCCGTATTGTGTACAGGACGGGCGCCGGAAGCTGCTCCATACAGCTGATCAGTCCGGGGGACAGATGGTAGCCCACTATCAATCAAACATTTATGGCCTATCCTGAGGATACACCATAAAAAAGCCCAGACGACCCCTTTAATGTAATTGATGTAGTCTCCATTATGTATATGGATTTTTGTCGGCTCCATCCAGATAAATGTAACAATTGACATTTGCACAATAAGTCAGCCACATGTGAACACTCCCTGACAGACAACTGCTGTTAGCAGACGAAAACTTGTAGTTTCCTAACTGAGCTAGAATAATTGAAGGAAGAATCAAAAAGAAAGAGGAAAGAAACTGCAAGAAAGAAACTTATGTATGAAGTCACACGAGGTCAGGACAAGCTGGGCAGGCTAGAATAGATATTTGGCCAGTTTTACCTTGTAGAATGTCAATGTACATTACCTAGAAACATGATATATAGTGGGAGACAAACGTGTTATGGAATGTCACACCACTGTTTAGGAGCAGATACTGAACCTCTCAATATTACAGATGTTGCCCCTTTTTAACTTGACAGCTAAACAGTTAAGTGAGCAGGTTGAAGTTATAAAGTGTGACATCTGGAAATTCACTTCATGTTATTTTCTTTGGAAAGTTGATTTCAGATGATAAGATGAGGAATCGCAGGAATTCTCACCTTAGCTTTATCAGTGCTGTGCAGAGCATCCATATATGTGGACATAACAATCCTGTAGATTTACTGTAAATATAACAAAGGATAAGAGGGATCAACTTCAGAAAGAAAATCTGCATAGCAGTACGGAGCGCAGCTAGTGGAGTAGACACATAATGGGATAAAGCTCCGAAATTCTGCTAATTTATACCTTCTTGTGTGGAATGATCTGTATCTGAGGATTCCATAGAGGACTCTCCTCAGGGTATAGATGTAAAAAAATAATTCAGTCTAATTATTCGTTTGTGATATAGATGTAGCAAACTGTACCTTCAGTCTGATAAATTATCACACTACAGCAAGTTATGACAAAAGCCATTGAAAAAGTCAAGTTAAAGTTTCTTAATTTAATTGAAGAGTTAAAGGGGCTGTTTGGGAATTGAACAAACCCCTGTGGAAGCCGGAGGAGGTGTAAAACCCCCCCCCAAAAAATCTATTATATATATATATATATATATAAAAAAAATAAATAAATATATATATATATATATATATATATATATATATATATAGTATATCTTTATATTCAACTGGTCTCAGCTATCCATTGTCTGCCACCAGTGTCCTTCGGTCCAGTGCCGTGCCTTCATCGCTGGAAGTCCTTCAGCCCACATGACAGCTGAAACCAGAGGCCTCAGGCATTGCTTGTAAGGAACTGGTGATGAGAGTGACATTACCAGTTCCTTACTAGCAACCACTGAGGCCTTTGGTCGGTCTCTGTGGTCATGTGGAGTGCAGGACTTTTAGCAAGAAGGACATCAGCGGTGGGCACCATCTCCCCCAGCCTCCACAGGGGTTTGTTGAATTTCTGGACAATCCATTTAAATAAAGATTGCAACCCTTGTTCTCTTCCTACATCTGTAATTTTATTTTTTTTTTTTGTATTTCATAATGGTTTCAATGAATCTGTTCAATGTACTGGGAAGTTGAAAAAAAATGGAGCGAAATGGAGTGCATTTATTAAAAAAAAATAGAATTGTGCTATTTTCTTACAGGTTTTATTTTTACAGCATGCAGCATACATTAAAAATTACATGTTTTATTCTGCTGATTGGTACGATCATGGCGATACCAAATTTATTCAGTTTTTTCACATTTTAAAACCCTTACAAAAATTCAAAATTTTGCAGAATTAAAAAAAATAAATTTCAGTCAGCTGACTTTATATTTAAAACCATTTTAGGAACATATCCCTACATCAGCATCGGATTGCGGCTAGACCGCCGCCTAATATGACAGCGGAAAATGAAGAGGAATTCTAGTGAAACTCATCTACACATTGCAGAAAAATACACGTAGTGAACATGCTGAAATTTCCAAAACCGTTGCAGCATGTCAATTATACATACAGAAAGGCCAGCGGTTTCCCTATAGGTATAATTGAAGCAGAAAGTCCGCAGAGGAAACCTCTGCATGATAATCCACTGTGTGTTGCCGCCACGTTTTTTCCCACAGTGCTTTTTTTTTTTGCTGCAGCCCAGAGGCCTTAGAGGACTTCTGCATTCAGTATACTATATGGGAACCAATAATGAGGCAATATACTGTGTGGGGGAAATATACTGTGGGGGGCAGTAAAGGGGCAATATAGTGTGTGGAGGCTAATGATGGTGGCAGTATACGATGTGGAGGCCAGAAAAGGGGAATTAAACTGTGTGGGGACCACAAAAAGGGGTTTTATACTAGGTGGGGGTCAATATACTGTGTAGGAGCCAATAAATGGGGAGTGGTGGTGTGTCAGTCAAAAGTTTGCTTTTGGGCCCAGTCTAATTACTCCCCTGAATGGAGGAGATGGTGGGGTACAATATACACGGGTACAGCCAGTTTAGAAATAAGCATAGAAATAATTGGGACAGAAAGAGACACAGAATCCATCATCTGGCCATAACGTTGTGTCTATCAGGGGACAGCGGAGACTGCAGGTGTAGTGAGGAACTTAGTGGTGTCACATAACCCATCATATCCATCTGCTCTATCCACAATACAATAAGCCGGAGAGACGTCACATCCTTCTGTCCTTACAGGATTCTGTCCTCATAGAAATCTCAGAGAATATTCCCCGTCTGACATTCTATTATATACAGCTATCTGAACCCTGAGGACATTTGTGCCATGCAGAGCCGTGTGCCGATACCTGAGCTCTGATACACGAGCCAATATTCTCATCTCCTTCACTTATTATCATGTGTAATGTGTAAAGTATACAGTCATGGCCAAAAGTTTTGAGAATGATACAAATATTAAATTTTACAAAGTCTACTGCTTCAGTTTTTCTAATGGCAATTTGCATATACTCCAGAATGTTATAAAGAGTGATCAGCTTAACAGCAATTACTTGCAAAGTCAATATTTGCCTAGAAAATGAACTTTATCCCCCAAAACACATTTCAACATCATTGCAGCCCTGCCTTAAAAGGACCACCTAACATCGTTTCAGTGATTGCTCCATTAACACAGGTGTGGGTGTTGATGAGGACAGGACTGGAGATCAATCTGTCATGATTAAGTAAGAATGACACCACTGGACACTTTAAAAGGAGGCTGGTGCTTGCCATCATTGTTTCTCTTCTGTTAACCATGGTTATCTCTAAAGAAACACGTGCAGTCATCATTGCACTGCACAAAAATGGCCTAACTGGGAAGAGTATTGCAGCTAGAAAGATTGCACCTCAGTCAACAATCTATCGCATCATCAAGAACTTCAAGGAGAGAGGTTCCATTGGTGCCAAAAAGGCTCCAGGGCGCCCAAGAAAGACCAGCAAGCGGCAGGACCGTCTCTTAAAAGTGTTTCAGCTGCGGGATCGGGCTACCAGCAGTGCAGAGCTTGCTGAGGAATGGCAGCAGGCAGGTGTGAGTGCATCTGCACGCACTGTGAGGCGGAGACTCTTGGAGCAAGGCCTGGTCTCAAGGAGGGCAGCAAAGAAGCCACTTCTCTCCAGAAAAAACATCAGGGACAGACTGATATTCTGCAAAAGGTACAGGGAGTGGACTGCTGAGGACTGGGGGAAAGTCATTTTCTCTGATGAATCCCCTTTTCCATTGTTTGGAACATCTGGAAAACAGCTTATTCGGAGAAGAAGAGGTGAGCGCTACCACCAGTCTTGTCTCATGCCAACTGTAAAGCATCCTGAAACCATTCATGTGTGGGGTTGCTTCTCAGCCAAGGGAATCGGCTGTCTCACAGTCTTGCCTAAAAACACAGCCATGAATAAAGAATGGTACCAGAATATCCTCCAAGAGCAACTTCTCCCAACCGTCCAAGAGCAGTTTGGCGCTCAACAATGCCTTTTCCAGCATGATGGAGCACCTCGCCATAAAGCAAAGGTGATAACTAAATGGCTCAGGGAACAAAACATAGAGATTTTGGGTCCATGGCCTGGAAACTCCCCAGATCTTAATCCCATTGAGAACTTGTGGTCAATCATCAAGAAACGGGTGGACAAACAAAAACCAACAAATTCAGACAAAATTAAAGCATTGATTCTGCAAGAATGGACTGCTATCAGTCAGGATTTGGTCCAGAAGTTGATTGAGAGCATGCCAGGGAGAATTGCAGAGGTCCTGAAGAAGAAGGGTCAACACTGCAAATATTGACTTGCTGCATTAACTCATTCTAATTGTCAATATAAGCTTCTGTTACTCATAATATGAATGCAATTCTATTTCTGTATGTGATAAAAACATCTGACAAACACACATAAAAACCAGAGGGCAGCAGATCATGTGAAAATATAACATTTGTGTCATTCTCAAAACCTTTGGCCATGACTGTAGACACCATTTTGCTAGAGAATCAGAAGCAGAATGAAAAAAAAAAATACTCATCAGTCCTGCATTAGGAAAATGGGCACAAAATGTCATAACTTTATTAAATACAAAATGCTCCATGTATAGTTATAGTTTATATATATATATATATATATATATATATATATATATATATATATATATACATACATATATATATATATATACACATACATATATATATATATATATACATATATATATATATATATATATACATACATATATATATATATATATATATATATATATATATATATATATATATATATACATATACATATATATATATATATATATATATATATATATATATATATACATACATATATATATATATATATATACATACATATATATATATATATATATATATATATATATATATATATATATATATATATATATATATATATATATATATATATATATATATATATATATATATATATATATATATATATATATATATATATATATATATATATATATATATATATATATATATATATATATATATATATATATATATATATATAT